>JASAMY010003251.1:0-116280 GCA_030248085.1 Paralinhomoeus sp. GSCO2_6 | reverse complement strand
CGCAATGTCAACTTTGGTGTCGAATTGCCCGCCCGGTGTTTGATATAAATCGTTGAAAATATCGTAGGACCCGGTAAAGCGGTAAAGACAAGCTCACGGGCTTCGATCGAATGGAAAAGAACAAGTGTTAGCACAGCGGCTTTGCAGCAGAGCATTTTCACCATCAAAACGCTCGCTATTCAGTACACATTTGCCTATTCGTCCACAAAACAGTCGGACTGTTGTAGACGAAACAACGGTTGAAAGCCGATTGCTTATTCTTATTCAGGGTTGCCGCTGTTGCATACCAACTACATACATAGTGCGGTGACAGGCCGCCAGGCAATCTGTGCGGCGTTCCGAATCGTGTTACTTACGGCCCAACCCCGCAAACGGCCATTGCGCGCAATGGTCAACGCGCCAGCCAAACCTCCGCAATAGATCGACAACAGGGATACCTAATTGCGGCTTCGGGCCGACCATTGAGCGCAATGGACTACGTCCCGGCTAGTCGCCGCAATGAAGGACACAAGTAAACGCAATACAAAAGGAGTCGCAAGTCACATGTTGCAGCACGAGTTACTCTTATGGCACCTGCTGCTACATCCCTTTCTCATGGCTTTGCAGCTGCATCCTTGGCTGCAGTTGATTTTTTTGTCGACTTGTCAGGCACGTCTTCTGGGTTCAAGAATTTGTTCTTGACGACGTCCATCCCAGGTCGTGTTTCCTGCGTCTTTGGTTACAAGATACTAAAAATAACGCAACGCAGGCAATTTTATCGTTCTGAAGTGGTTGTAACAACGTTCACGGTTTCTTCTGTTAGGCAAGAAGAGTACACTGAAAAGCGCGACCCTCATCACTTTCATTAGACAATTCATGAGCAATTTAGCAGGTACCTACTTTGTTTTGAAGACATTAGCATATGCAACAAGTACAGAACTGAGCATTTATGTGCATTTATATGCATTTATACATAGGTAGCTAATTGCGAGAAAGTTGCGTCACGTTTATTTCCCATTTCTGTTTTAGCTCCTGGAATCAGTTGCTGGAATCAGAAAACGCAGTATCACCTCAGCGTTATTATCACAGCCCAGTCTTCTGGAGACGCAGCAAGACGAGCGCCGCCAAGACGGTAACAAAAAAGTGCGCTTTTCCCATGGCTTGTTTTTTGCTCCCATTACAAAAATCGGTGTCGCAGCAGCTAATTTCCCCAAAAGAGCCCCGCATTACTAAAGCGAAATAAAGTGTTTGTTTGAAAGGTGACCTCTTAAACCGTTATAAAACTGAGATTAGAGAAAAAGTAGGCTGCTGTTCCCTTGTGTTTATTCCGATGCATCTTGTGGTTGCCGCGCCAGGCACAACCAACGCAGCATTGCGTTGGCCGAAGCTCACTCACCATAGTGGTCTCCCAATCTATATCGCGGTTGCTCCTCCACAGATTTCGACAGGAGCTCGTCGCACAGGCCATCGCAACCAAATGTGATCACTTTCTGAATTAGATAGGCGTATACGATAAAGTGAGAATTGCCACTATAATCATGCAGAAAATGCAGAGAAACCCGTTTGTTGATGAGGCTGAAGCACTTGTGCTTGGCTTCACACGACTCTTTGCCGAGATCAAACGAAATGCAGGTCACTATGACAGCAGCAAATTTTGTGAATTGCACTGTATCATGTGTATTTTGCGTGCAATCTGTCTTTGCTGCAATCCAAAAAAAATCAATAAATTGATGTTTTTAAACATTGCGTTTTGTATGTTGAGTGTGGCGTAGCAGTATTGAGGCACTAAGGTACACAGTAGTGCCTGTACTGCACCGAATTTTTCTCTGCAAAGTTTATTTTTAATTTGCTGATTGTAATTTTTTTAGATTTTTTATGCGCATTTAGGATTCAATTAATTGGCTAGTAGGCCTCACATATATCCTTTCATGTGCTTTTAAAGCCTAAGTTGATCAGGTTCATTGAAGCTAAGTCCAGAGTACAAGCAAGCTCACGCGCATCGATCGACTGGAAAAGCACAAGTGTTAGTACAGCGGCTTTGCAGAGCATTTCCACCGTCAAAACGCGGTTCAATTGTGGGTCAGAGAAATATAATTTCGGCCCGACCAGGTCAGACGATACAGGCCAGACAAGCAAGACGTCGAATAATTTCGGCTATCTCAAAGTTAGCTGAGTGCACTGCCCCCAGTACACATTTCGCATTCATCCACCAACAGTTGTGCTGTTTGTATAGACGAGACAACGGTTAAAAGTGTTCGAACGGTTGAAAGCCGATTGCTTTTTCTAAATCAGCGTTGTGTCCGTCGGCACACCAACTAGTGCGGTCGGGTGGCGTCGGCAGGCCGCCAGGCAGCCTGTGCGGTGTGCCGAATCGTGTATACCGTAAACCCTATAATTAGCCCCCTATAATCGCCCCCCCCCTATAATCATACATCTTCCTAATACCACTTTGACGTTAATAAGCCCCACCAATAATAATTACGCCCCCTCCCTAAATGGACCATCGTCTAAAAGGCACATCTTTCCATGTCTGGGTGTATTTATGGTTGCGTATGTGTACAGGGTGTTTTTTATTCTGCCCACCTGGGATTTTGAATAACTGCCGCGGTCCGAAGGGCGATTGCTTTAATATTTTGTGGGGATATAAACAAAGGTTTAGGAAAGGAGATTGCGAAGTTTTAGGAAATTTGATGACCACAGCGCAAATGGTGACTGTTGAAAGCTTGTGCCTGTTTTTGGGGAAAATCGGTTTCTAGGTGTATTGTATTGTATTAAGGAAAATTTTGCAGGTGGCTGCAAAAAAAGGAGAATATGTGACGCTCCTTTAGGCCAGTTTGAAAAAACGCGGTATTAAAAGTAGCCACTTCATCAGATGATCAACTTCAGTTTGGACAAACCGTGTATAATCGAACCAAGCGCAGCAACACGTCACATATTCGGCGTTTGTTGTGCTCGCTTGGATCACTGGAAAGGCAGTCCAGGCTGCATAAGGACCGAAGCCTTCCATTCCTTGGACTCAGAGACGAGAGCGGGCCTTGTCCTTGACTGGACGTCTACAGATGGCAGTTCCGTCCGTCCATAGGCACAGGCTAACAGAAGCGGAACAAAGATGAACGAGAATCGAAGATTGAATGTAGGGTATGCAATGTACTTGGTACTCAAGATCGTGAATTGATGGTGCATATCACTCACTGTAAGGGCAAGCCACATATTAAAAAATTTAAGATGGGCAGGGTAGCGAAATTATTTATGCAGAATCTTTGGCTGTGTGCCCTGTCCATCCATACGATGCCTAATGAATGATGCGCATCGTCAGAGAGATGAAAGAGTTTGTGAGGGTGGATTGATAGTGGTAGTGTTGTGGCTGTGTGCGATGGCTCACACAACAAACGCCGAATATGTGACGTGTTGCTGCGCTTGGTTCGATTATACACGGTTTGTCCAAACTGAAGTTGATCATCTGATGAAGTGGCTACTTTTAATACCGCGTTTTTTCAAACTGGGCCTAAAGGAGCGTCACATATTCTCCTTTTTTTGCAGCCACCTGCAAAATTTTCCTTAATACAGTGTTTTTTCGTAAAAGAAAGATTAATCAAAAACTCACGCACGCACAAACATACAAACCCACAGCAGCAGACCACATAACGGACGCACGCTCAGTGTTGCACCATAAAGCTTATGAAAAAGCGTGTACCACTGTACACATTGTGCGTGCGTGCGTGCGTGTGTGCGTGCGTGCGTGCGTGCGTGCATGCGTGCGTGCGTACGTGCGTGCTTGCGTGCGTGCGTGCGGGTGTGCAGATGTGTCATTTTCATGTATCAGGGGCTGTAGCGAGCATTCGTCTATAAATATTTTTCCCAGCTCAAAAAATTACCAAAATTCTGGTAAAAGAACCTAGAAAAGAGACAAAAAATGTGGAATGGACTGGAGACACTGCAGTAAAGCAACGCTGATGGGTTTCCCAAGGGGACACGCGTAAAGGCACAGGCAGGCGTTACTGGGATTCGAACCAGCGACCTCTTGATTTAGGGAACATGGTAAAAAGAAGAATGTGCCCAGTAAACCATAGCTGGCATGTAGCAAGAGTCCCTCTGGCGATTTCATTTTTTGATGTGGAGCATAGGCCGTAGGCACCGGCATAGGATGCCTGCGAGGTTTCCGTCCAATTGATGCAGGCGCGAGTGGGCGACGAACCAAGAAGCTAAAGTGGGTCCTGCCATCTCCACAAACTTCTCGGTAATGCACAAGCGTATGGAAGCGTGCTATGACTAGCGATGTCACCAAAAATAAAAATTTAATTAATTAAATAATTCAAAATAATATTTTAAGTACATTAAAAAACAAAAATTGTTAAAAATAATTCTGTCATGCAGATTTTTTAATTAAAAATTAAATAAATAATTATTTGGAATTTTTCAAAAGTTAAAAATTAAATAAATAATTCTCTGCAATATTCTTTTTAACAATTTTTTAATCACACGCTTAAAAAATGGATTTTTTAACAGACTTTTCAAGTAGTTCATGGCAAGTTTGTCTTTTCCTATTGATTATTGGTGTTCATTTTGTCTACCTCTACCACCATATCATCATTGGCATTTGTTGCCATCAAATTTATTGTCTTTCCTTTCAGTCCTGTCACACTCAGTGGAGGGTGTGTTCATTTGTAATCATTTCAGTAGGTTTTATATTGGACTCATCCATTGCAAACATTGGAATGGAGGGAAGTGGCGTTTTCAGCACATGACATATGATGCTGTACATTGAAATTAATCGAGTTTAATGAAGTAATCTGTATGCTGGACAGTAAGTGTGAGTGAGTGTGTAAGAGTGTGCGCAACATTGTGCACGTAAGTAGCCACAAAACCCTCCATCACAAATCTTAAGTCCCCCCACCCCACACTCAGCCTCGTCTTACAGCCCAATTGACAAATTGGTAAATTCCAAGTTCGCTTAGCTTAGTAGTTTAATTCAATGGTCTACTTCATTGAGTTGAGGCGTGATATGTACAGTGCATTGCCATGCGCACCGCATCAGATACTTCTCTTCTCTTAGGTTCATTGGTAGGAGTCCACTTTATATGAAGACTTGCTTGCTCTTGAAGAAGGTGCACTGGGGTCCTCCACCTTACAGTGGCTGACCTCACAGGAGCCCCAAGGTGATGGGAATGGATTTGTTCCATTCTTGCATGCATGCATGCTACCACAGAAGTATGTACATGCATCCCAAATGCACACTTTAAAAATACCCAGTTAAAAAATTAGTTAATTAAATAATTTAAATAATCCTTCTGAATTCTTTAACTTTTAAAAATTAAATAAAAAATTATTTTGAATATTTTAATAATTAAAAATTAAATAAAAAATTATTTGGAATTTTTTAATAGTTAAAAATTAAAAAATAATTCATAAGCAATTTTTGGTGACATCGCTAGCTATGACTTAATCGATTCCCCCTTTGAATGCGCTTCTTTTGAGCTATCACGCGCCAGAATTCGTTCAGGAAATGAAAAATAATGCACGATCATAGATCCAAATTTTGCCCAAAATGGGGGTGCGCCAAGAGGGTCGAGCTGCGAAACATGGAAATCGGAGCGCTCCCATTCTCGAAAGTCACCTATTCCAGGTCCAGACGAGTAACTTTCATCATTACAGCACAGCTCTGCGACGAACGGTTGAAGCGTCTATAGCTAACAAACTTTTGGAACAAAACACCTAAAAAATGGCCTTTCGAAGAGGGCTGACAGTGAGACAGGCATCGGAGCGTTCCCATTTGTCGAAAGTAACCTATTCCAAGTCTGGACGATTAACTTTTGTCATTACAGCACAGCGGTGTCACGAACGGTTGAAGCGCCTATAGGTCACAAACTTTTTTTGGTCGGATTTGCCGAAATTTTGGTTGCCAATATCTCATTATGTGGTGAGAATTTCAAATATCATGCAAGCGCCCCAGACATTCTTTGTAAAGCTGTTCACGAAAATCAAAAAATATTTGGGGGTTTACTCGGCTTTTTTTCGACTTTTACTCTTGTCGGGTTTTGGCCAAAATAAAACGACTATGTTTCGAAAAAATGACCAAATCGGCCATAACTATAGATCCGAAGCACCTAGATAAATTTACCTTGGGGCACAAAATTGCCATCATATACTACGTGCTCACGCCAAGTTTCGTCCCAATCAACAGTAGCGTTCCAGAGCGGCGACCCTAAAAGGTGCGTGCAGAACATGAAAAAAAAACACCACTTTTTTGGAACATTTTTGTACAATTTGTCTTAACGCGTTCGAGTACCAAAACGCGGTACGGCTCATTCGATTCCGGTATAGAAGGCGGTTCTTTTGAGCTATCATTCGCCACAATCCGTTCAGGCAATCAAGAGTTATAAGCGACTGAAAATTCAACAAACCGCATTGAGGAAGTGCTCACATATTAGGGTTGTACGCTGCCGCGTACACCCTGATTGGTGTATTTGGTTGTATTGGTTGTATTGGTGCGCCCCTCAACCCAGTGTGATAACAGGTATGCACACTGCTGACTCAACCCTATGGCAAGCCATTCTCGAAGTTTCATCAAGTGGAAAAGCACAAGTGTCAGTACAGCGGCTTTGCAGAGCATTTTCGCCGTCAAAACGCTGTTCAACTGTGGGCCAGACAGAGTACTCTCGGCCCTTCCAGGTCAGGCCATACAGGCCATACAAGCAAGACGTCGAATAATTTTGGCCACTCAAAAATTCAGCCTGAGTGCACTGCCCCCCAGAATGTACTGAACGGGCAGTACACATTGGCGTACATGTTTAATTGCGTTTACCTGAAACTCCAAAGCATCATTGCATTCGTTTCAAACTCTGGTTGGTAACAAACAATCTGGATACGCAACAATGTTCAAGTCACTAAGAAAGTAATATACATGTAAAGTGCACTTTTCTCAATTTGTTGTTCTCTCCTGTCCCATCGATATATACGATCGCCAATGGAAGGCTCTACGATTGCTACTATCCAGAGCTCTGTTTGGCCAATACGCATACGTACATAGGTATCACCACAGCCTCAGGAATGTAACAGTGAGAATCTTCACATCAGGCTTCTTCTAACCACAGGACAATGGAACCCAAAGTCAAAGCAATTGCATCTTGCAGATATCTTCCAGATTCAACCGATGGGTATAAATATAGAGCGCAGCAGGGTAAGTAATTCGTGCTTTCAAGCTTACAATGCGCGTGTGGGCCGTGGGGCAGTGGATTGGGGCGGGGGGCGGGGCCAGCGATCGCAAGGTCTCTGTCCCGTAATCGATCATCAGGGTGTACGCGTCAGCGTACAACCTGAATATGTGACGACTACTTAACGCGGGTTTTTGAATTTTCGATGGCCTATAACTTTTGATGGACTGAACGGATTTCGGCGCGTTATAGCTCAAATGAACCGACTTCTTCTGGGGCATCGATCGCGCCATAACGCGTTTCCTTGTTTTGCTGCAATGGGCGATACTTCCAAAAAATATTGTGAAATCGCGGGTTTTTTCTTTTTTCGTGTTCTCTGCCACTTTTTGGACCGCCGCTCCTGAACGCCGCGAGCGATTGGGCTAAACTTGGCATGGATACGCAGTCTATGATGGCAATTTCAACCTCCAATGCATTTGCTCCTAGTTGCTTTCAATCTTGAGTTAGGCCGATTTTGCCCGACTTTTTTGGACATAGCCGTTTTTTCGGCCAAAATTTTTGTTCGCTATAGGCAGGCGCCTCAACCGCTCACCACAGAGATTCGCTATAATGGTGAAAGTTGATTGCCCACACATGTAGTATTTCCCGTTGAGCAAATTTTGCGGCTCTGACGTTCATGTCGCCAGAGCCGAATTTTTTTCATAGTTTCGACAAGAGTAAAACTCCAAAAAATGCCTAGTAACCCCCCATTTTTCTTTGATTTTCGTGAACAATAGGTCAAGGGGAGTCCTCGGTAAGTCAATATTTCGAAATTCCATCACTGGATAATGAGATATGAGCTCCTGTACCTTCAAAAAATGATTTTTTTTTAAACATTTTTTTTTTAATAATTTTTTTGTTAAAGTAATCGGGATGAAACTTTGCAAGCATGTGCTGTATAAAATCAGAAATTAGTCCCCCAAATGGATTCTGCCTAAATGCCCACAAGCTTGAGATCTGGAACACTTAGTAACGTTGGGTCTTGGACAACCAATCGAGAGGTCGCGGGTTCGACTCCTGCTGGCGTCTCTGCCATCTCCTGAAAACCAATCGAACGATACTGCGTTGCCGCAGTGTCCTTTCCTGCTCTACCCATGTTGTTCCCATGACTCACCTTACATTTTTTTCAGTTTTTTTTCGTTTTTCTTTTTAGATGTTAAAATATTTTTTGGCTGACTTTATCAAAGCAGTGAACATCAAGTGTTTTTAGGATGTGACTCTCATGTGCAACCTCACAAGGCGCGCATGCATGCACGCACGCACGCACACACCAACGCACGCACGCACGCCCGCACTCTCGCATGCACGCTCGCACGCACGCACGCACGCACCGACGCACGCATGCACGCACCGACGCGCGTCCGCACTCTCGCACGCACACACGTCCGCAATCTCGCACGCACACACCGACGCACGCACGCACGCCCGCATTCTCGCATGCACGCACTCTTGCACGCACGCACTCACGCACGCAAGCGCGCACGACCGCACTAGTAGTTGACCACGCACAGGCCGTAGTTGACCACCATCCTGGCCGCGCAGAGGGCCGCGTAGGACGCGTCCTCAACGGCATGCTGATGATGGTGGCGTCCTCGTGGTCAGGTCTTGGGGTAACAAGCACGTCACGCGTCACTCGCTGGTGTTCAGCCCCTGATTCTGTCACTTGAGGAGTTGCAGCACGCCCTTGGTGTCCGAGACGTTGCCCAGGAAGGAAGGTGTTTGTAAAGAAATTCTACAGTTTTGAACCTGTACACTGTACACATTTTTTATTTAATACGACGTTTCAGCTACGACACTCACGCCATAGTCCGGAAGTGCCTATTTAGACATTATTTAGGTACACTTTTACTTCTGACACCCTTTCCCTTTTCCTTCAAATCTGCTTACCCCCCAGAATGGTCTCGGACGTCCCCCCCCACTTCAAAAAACCGGTTACATGTGGTACTGTGGTAGGGAAACTCACGCCCCTGCTGTGGGTGCCCCTTGTTGGCACCCGAAATCCGTGCACACGTGGTGCACATTTTGTACATATCAATACGAAAAAACACTGTATTAAGGAAAAATTTGCAGGCAGCTGCAAAAAAGGGGAATATGTGACTTCCGTAGACAGAAGTTGAGGTTGAAAAGAAAAAATGGTATTTGCACATTGCTGAAGTCCACTTTGAAAAAAGATTGTATAAGAGCATTGCAGTGGAGTCCACTTGGAAAAACGATTGTATAAGAGCATACAATGGTATGAACAATCAATTTGCTTGTCACATATTCGGCGTTTTTAGCGTGAACTATTTTGGCATATTTCATTTTGGACAACAGTCACTCCAGCGACATCGCTGTTGCCCAGCTAAAAGTGACACACACCACTGCCCTACGCACGTTGCAGGTAGAACTAAAAACCGTAAGTGCAACAGGATTCTTGGTGTGGTGTGGTATGTATTTCAATGCTGCTGATTACGGATTTTCGAAGGACAGGTAAATGATAAGTTTTGGTACGCTAATGTAGATTGTGTTTGTAGAACAGCTGCTTAAATTCCCGTATGCTGACAACAATTGGTACTCGAATTAATTAGAGCGCTCTAATTCAATCGGGGTTGGCAAACGATACGCCACTTGTATCCTTCAGCACGTAAGAATTAGAGTGGTATACGGTACTTGAATTAAATTTAGAGTGAGCCGATCGAATTAGAGTAGAGCGACGCACTTGAATTAGAGTGGCACACACACACACATAAAATTAGAGTGCTCCTACCCACTCTAATTTGCCGATCGCGCTAGAATTGTTTGCACACTTGAAACACATCTTTAAAATTTGTTGGTTGTCATCATTCTATGGCTGCAAAGCGAAAGAATTTAGAGAAGAATTAAAAAGAAAAACTGACTGATGAGGAACTGTGCCAGCGGTTCTGTTTTGACCACGAGACAATCTATCTCACCGGTCATGGATGTAGACTAATTGTTAAGTATATTTTATTTCGATGTTGAAGAAGCATGTGCGTATGGGACAGTGGACTTCCCCTCCCCCTTGGTTGAATGTAAGTGCATGTTTAGACGCACGAGCATGGTAGTTGTGAGGTGTCATTTCACAAACATCTCGACAAACCTTCACAACCACAAACAGTAGCAAACCCAAATCACGTTCGAAAGGTGATCGATAGGTGAAAATTGGAACAGCGGAACGCGTTCTCGTTGCCGTCACTGCAAAGCGGTAGAAGTAGACGTAGAACGCAGGCCTTGGGCTGCGGAACGGCTGCCACAGTAGCGCGTGTCGCATCGCCTGCCCCCAGCTACGTCCCACACCACAACGACTCGCGTCGCCCTACAACAGAGAATATTGAAACACTCGATCAGGAAGGGGTTCAGTGGTTCAAATATTGCTGGATTAGCGGTCACCGCCGAAAGGATACCCCCCCCCCCCCCACAGCACCTATTTCAAAAAGCGGTTGGGGCTTTCACCCACTTCTCGAAGGGAGGCACCTGGCCCAGCTGGTTGAGCGTTTCCGCTTTTACCGGTGTGCCCTGCTGCCGTCAGGTGTCAACTGTATTCCGGACATACACAGCCGGATCCAGGGGACCCCCCCCCCCCGTGGCCAACGAGGAATGGGGGGGGGGGGTGGCAGACATACATGGTGGAAGGCAGACATGGTGGAAGGGGGGGGGGGGGCAGTAGGAGAAACCCAGGAAGAGGGTTCGCAGCGGGTGGATTTTTACCCGCTGATTAACGCACCTATGTAGAGGGGGGGGGGCAAGAGCTAGTTTCGCCTAATTTTGGACAACAAACGCATAGACAAAAGAAGAGAAGAGAACGAAAATTCTCGCTAGCGCGCGTGGATTTCAGTGCTAGCCAAGGGACGGACGAGCAGCGTAGCGGTAGCCAGAGGCGGCAAGTTTCGGCTTCTCGCTCACGCGTGGTGTACGTAGGCGCTCTGTCGAAGTCGGGGGCCTACTCGTTCTAGACACCGTACAGCCGGCCGGGATCGCGAGCGCCTCATGTACATGTACCTCCGTGAAGGTTTCCCTCCTTCCCAATGTGCTTCCACGAAACGAGCTTGAAGCACATGCCGTCGCACCCTTTTTCCGCCGTCGCCTTCTGAATGAGACGCGAAGGAAGGATTGTTCACAAAAATCGCAAAAAAAAATCAACCTCCTCGCTGACGAGGTTGAAACAGACATCATGCTTGGCCTCGCATGTCTTGCCTTGTTCCGACCAGCAAGTCACTAAAACGTCGCCATCTTATTTCCACGTTCCTACGTAGGTACATTGTCTATGTGGGGTTCAATCATGTTATCTGCGTTTAGTATGGACCATAGGGTGCATCCCCCATTTTGTCCACCAGCATTACCTAACTCCCGTTACCTTTGGCACATATGGAAGTTGGTTGGGTGGGGAGGGGAAATGGGCTGGTTTCTATTTGACCGGAAAATGTAAGGGTAGAGAAAAACATTTGCAGTCGAACTTGCCATTTAGCCATTTCTGCCCATTTCATGGGTGATTTACCTAAAGTCTGTGTCAAATGCTCGTGAACTGGAGGTTTTTTGGGAAACTCTCGAACGTGCTTGAGAATTAATTAAGAACATACTATATAGATGGATAGCCCAGCTAGAGCTCCGATTTCTGCTGGCCTTTATTTGCAATTCGGAAACCACCCATCCCACAATTGCAACTGACACCCAAAAATTACCTTTTTACTGGATGGACCTAGCTTGCTGAAAATTGCAGGATCGATAGGTACCCACAGGGCCATCTTTCACTCCAAAAATGGTTCAAATCGAATCGTATGTTTTTGAGATATGGCCAAAACAAAATTTCAAAAAACGTCAAAAATGGCCAAAATCGCGATTTTGCAAAAATCTAGGGGCACTTGTTAATATCTCGAGAACCGTATGCTGGATCAAAATGGAATGTTTTGCTCGCATGTAGTCCCGACCAAGACCTTTCCAATGATATGCAAAGTTTTGCTCTGGCTCCTTCCGTGGCGCTATTACAGTGCGATTTCCATTGTCGTTGGCAATGCTAACTAAATTCGATGCCATTCGGGTGCGCTTTGATGGAATTGTTTGAAATTTGGCCACTATGTGCTTATGGCCGCCACGCAGAAAGTAGATTTTCAATTTTTGATTGGACCTTCTTGTTTAGAGAAAACGCTAATAAAGTGCCAGAGTTGGCAAGCACAAATTTTTTGGGTTTTTTTGCTGTCTGTTTGATGTGTCATAAGTCACTGGAGAATGGGAGTAATGAAGTAAAATTTGACACGCGTTTGGGCGGTTGCGTCCATTACACATTCCCTGACTTTCATTTGTTTCCATTTTAGGAGCACAGAGTTATGGTGCAAGCATTAGCAACACTGCAAATTGTGCATTTCTATTGTCTTTCTATCTGTGGGATTTTGTGATGTTGACGCATGACAGCTCTTTTCTCTACCTTTGAGTGCACACACAAGCAACTATGGCACTGTTTGCGACTCATTGGCTAATGGCTTGAATCTGGTGCTAGTAGAATGAGTCAACTCAAAAGTCAAAAATTTGAGCTTGTCGACTCTGGCAGTTTCTCAGCCTTTTCTCTAGATGGGAAGGTCCAATCAAAAAATTGAAAATGTACTTTTTGCGTGGCGGCCGTGGGCACATAGTGGCCAAATTTCAGACAATTCCATCAAAGCACACCCGAATGGCATCGAATTTAGTGTGCGTTGCCAACGACAATGGAAATCGCACCGTAATAGCGCCACGGAAGGAGCCAGAGCAAAAATTTGCATATCATTGGAAAGGTCTTGGTCGAGACTACATACGAGCAAAACATTCCATTTTGATCCAGCGTACGGTTCTCGAGATATTAACAAGTGCCCCTAGATTTTTGCAAAATCGCGATTTTGGCCATTTTTGACGATTTTTGAAATTTTGCTTTGGCCATATCTCAAAAACGTACGATTCGATTTGAACCATTTTTGGAGTGAAAGATGGCCCTGTGGGTACCTATCGATCCTGCAATTTTCAGCAAGCTAGGTTCTTCCAGTAAAAAGGTGATCTTTTGGTGTCAGTTGCAATTGTGGGATGGGTGGTTTCCGAATTGCAAACAAGGGCCTGTAGAAATCGGAGCTCTAGCTGGGCTATCCATCTATATAGTATGTTCTTAATTAATTCTCCAGCATGTTTGAGAGTTTCCCAAAAAACCTCCAGTTCACGAGCATTTGACACAGACTTTAGGTGCCTTTACTAGCTACTGAGACAACTCCTAGGCACCTATAGTTGCCGCTAGTAATGTCCACAATGCATCGTGAGGTAAGATTTTTGTTGGCACCTACTACAAGTAATCACGCTTGATATGACTCCGCAATAATCGACACGCAAGCTTACGCGCATCGATCGAGTGGAAAAGCCCAAGTGTCAGTATAGCAGCTTTGCAGAGCATTTTCACAAAGACAATGGACACAAAATCAGTTTTTTTAGCATCAAACGTCGCGTTGTGCGCTCTTTTTTATCCGGTGTAAGTGCCACCCATTACTGATTCCAGCAACATCGAATATTTTTGGCCACTTATGGAAGAGCTGAGTGCACTGCAGACAACCACTTTACGCCCCTTTACGTTGGTACACTCTAACACACTCTCACACAGTCTCACATACACCGTGCGTGCGTGCGTGCGTGCACATGCTGCCGCAACCTCCAATGGTGGCCCCTCCAATAGTGCCCCCCAAACTTTTTAAAGTGAAGTAAATTTTGCCCCATCCGACAACATTCCAGAACTGTAAGAGTGCCCTACTCGCCACAGCCTTTCGTGTCTGTCTGTTGACTCGACGCGCTGCCATCGTCCGTCGCCGTGCTTTGGGACGCCCCAAACTTGCGCCATCTGCGAGTCCATTGTGTCAAGGTGTGGAAAAGGGGTATAGAGGACGTCGTCTCGTACGGCAAATTTGTCGCTGCCGCCGAGCAACTGCGAACTCTTGCCGTTATGGTGTCGTTGTTACACGGAGGCCTGTCGTGAGCCGGTGGCGTCGACCCATACCTGTAAGTGGAGGGGGGAGGGGGTGGGGGCACGCAGAATTTTTCAACCACTCCCCAACCCCCCCCCCCCCCCCCAACCCCCAGAATTTTCCCAAGAGATTTTCACTGTCTAAAAGGATAAAAAAAGTAAACGTTGGTGTATTTCAGTGCTTTTCAGTATTATATGACCGTTAAACAGCTAAATAACACTGTTTAGACTCTAACCAAAAAGTACAAGTATAACTCAAAGAATGGCCAGCTACCCCCCCCCCCCACTTTTTGCTCCAGACACCCCCCGCCCACCCCCCGGAATTCGGCCATTTACCCCCCCCCCCCCCACTTTTCAAGACCGGGTTACGGGTACCTATGCGTCGACCCGTCGATCCCGCCGACTGGCCTGAGGCTGACTGAGGCTGGCTGGCACTGACGATTGTGAGGTCGAATTGCGACCTTCCCATTGCGCCTTCAGGTGGAATCACCGGAGGCAATGTGCGAATCGTCGAGGATGAAAGCAAACTGATCTGGTCGCGGAGCGATGACATGTGCTGTGCCGCTACAGCTACATTCTAAAGATGTCGCCGCGAAAGTTGGAGTGTGTGACGAGGTGACCTCCACAAGCGCAACGCAACAGACAGACACGAAAGGCTGTGGCGAGTAGGGCACTCTTACAGTTCTGGAATGTTGTCGGATGGGGCAAAATTTCCTTCACTTCAAAATGTTTTTGGGGTGGGCACTAATGGAGGGGCCACCATTGGAGGTTGCGGCTGCATGTGCACGCACGCACGAACGCACGCACGCACGCACGGTGTATGTGAGACTGTGTGAGAGCGTGTTAGAGTGTACCAACGTAAAGGGGCGTAAAGTGGTTGTCTGTAGTGCGGTCAGCTTCTCCATAAGTGGCCAAAAATATTCGATGTTGCTGGAATCAGTAATGGGTGGCATTTACATCGGATAAAAAAGAGCGCACAAGGCGACTTTTGATGCTAAAAAAACTGAAAATTTTGTCTTACTCAAAGTTGAACAGCATTGTCTTTGTGAAAATGCTCTGCAAAGCTGCTGTGCTGACACTTGGGCTTTTCCACTCGATCGATGCGCGTAAGCTTGTGTGTCCATCATTGCAGAGTCATATCAAGCGTGACTACTTGTAGTAGGTGCCAACAAAAAGCTTACCTCACGAGGCATTGTGGACATTACCAGCAGCACTATACGTACCAAGGAGTTGTCTCAGTAGCTACTAGCTAGTAAAGGCACCTAGGTAAATCACTCATGAAATGGGCAGAAATGGCTAAAACCACAAAAAAAATGGCAAGTTCGACTGCAAATGTTGCTCTCTACCCTAACATTTTTCAGGTCAAATAGAAACCATCCTGTCCACCCTCCCCCCCCCACCCAAATAAATTCCAAATGTGAACGAGAGTTAGTGTGTGGTGGACAAAATGGGAGATGCACAGTACATACTAAACACCGATAACATGCATGAAACCCCACAATGTACCTACGTACGTGGAAATAAGATGACGATGTCTTAGTGACTTGCTGGTCGAAACAAGGCAAGACGTGCGAAGCCCAGTATATCTGTTTCCAGCAAATCAAAAACCAGGTTAAATTTTCAGCAATTTTTGTAATTTTTTTTTCTTCGCGTCTAATTTAGAAGGTGATTCAAAGAGGTTGCGATTCACTGTGCTTCACGGGACTCTCGTGGAAACGGATTAGGACGGGAGACTTTGACTCAAGTACATGTGCCATAAAATAAAGTACCGTAAATCCTCTAATAGTGCTCCCGGGGCACTACGCTTTTTCAACCTCTCCTGTCCCAGGACGCTATTGGAGGGGTTCCACTAATGGAGATGGGCTACTGGTGTCTCAAACTCAATATTAATATATGTACAGGTAAGCATATATATATACATATATGTTTATACAGTATATGTAAGCAAAAAAAGAAGATATTTATATATGTGAGCAGTGGACAAATTAATAGCGCCTTCACTCAGTGCTTTAGCGTCCCTTAGGTGGTTAACCGTTTAAAGTAGTTGGCATGTCATTTACTAATGGGTGTAGCTCTGTAGCTGTGTACAGACCGTCATAAACGTAGCTGCTGCTTTTAATTTTTGTCCATGGGGCCATGCATAATTTTTGTCAAAGGGTAGTATCATCAAATCAAAAGGGTAGTATTCTTGCCTCCAGGGGGCACCATTGGAGAGGGGGCACTATTGTAGAGGGGGCACTCTTGGATGATTAACTGCACCTAAAACTGTACAGTCAGTTGTTTGTGGCACAACTCACGGACAAAGTTCCCAATGCACTTCTAGTTCCCAATGTCTAATTTACAGCCTTGAATATGTTTTTAGATAGGTTCGGCGACTACGGACGATTCAAGTGCTGCAAAACTGATCTTTGCAATGGAGGCCGAAAGCAAACTGTGACCAAAGAGCACCTTTTTGTTACCGTTTCCGCAATCCCTATCCTACTGCGCCTCCAAACCGCACTGTAATTGAAACGCTCGGTATAGTGTGACCACCGATCCAGCCATTGATTAGGTTTTTTTTTTATTTGTTTTTTTGTTTATTAATTTTATATTTTTATTTAGTTTTTGTTTAGTGGAGGGGGGGGGTATTTTTGTTTGTGAGTTTGGGATTTTTGGATTTGTATATTAGTTGGGGAGTGTAGTTGTAGTATGTTAAGGAGTAAGTAATGTAGATAAAAAAAAATATAAATTCGGGGGGTGGATGTTTCATTTTTAAGGGGTTTTATTGTTTTGGGAATTAGTGTTGAAGGTCCTTTAAAGAAATACAGTGTGGGGCGTACAGTCACCAGCGTTAAACGGAAAGCCTAATGCACGATCATGATTTCGTAGGTAGCATGTCTCTTGTCAACAATAAATAGATAGGTATGTACAAACAAACGGAAAACATAAAGCGCACGGGAACATCAAGAAATGGCACTCATAGCGAGGAATTCCGAGGCGTTGTTACTGCAGAAATATTCCATTAATGGATTATTCCACATTGGAAATATTCCATATCGCCGCGCGCAGCAGCTCTCAGCAGTCATAGTCCATTGCACGCGCGCATTGTACATAGTCCATTGGACGTCTACAGAAACTAAATCGTTTTAATTTGCGAATGCTACTGAAGAACACCTACTGAATCGGTGGGTGGGAGCGTGGGTGTCTCGAGACATTCTATCAAACTTGACGTGATAGGTAATACAGTATTATAAGGGGGGCCGCGGGGGGTTCCCTCAACTTTCTTCCCCAAAGGTTTTTAGTTGGCGGACGTAACGCCACTTATTCTACAGTACTTTTTCGCGCACTTAGATTAATCGGAGGCAGTGAAGAACACTAATTTGTAATCCTCTACGATTGCGCTGAGGTTGCGCAGATGCTCAATCGATGCGAGTACTTTGGCTTTATTCAAGACGCTGTGCAAATTTTGCTCAGGCGGCCACTCCCCTTGCGTCGTCCTCAACTGACGGCGCGCCTGGCTGCTTCAGCGCCGTCGTTCTGGACTTGGCTGACTAGGTGCGCACTGCGCTGACGCCTCGCTCGTCGTCATCTCGATTACCGTCGTCGTGGTACCCGACCGGTACAACTGCTGCACGAAGCTTGCCTGGGCGGCCGTGGCGCGCACACGCACGTGCAGAGTTTGCAGAGAGTTTTCGTCCAGCCACAACAGAGGCAGTGGGAAACGTAACTCGTTGACGCGGCGGTCCTTGAACGTCCAGTGTTACAATGTATGGCTCCATACCGTCGGGGGCATCAAGCACTGCCGTTGGCTTCTTGCCATGTTTGCTCGAAAAAAACTTTTGCTGGCGTCATCTCGAGTGACTGTTTGCCATACATCAGATCAGAGCAACGCAACGTAGGTATCGTTCGATCGAATGCTCAGCCACCCATTAGTGCAGCAGCATACCAGCCACTCATTCATTCAGTTCTCTTCGCTTGGTTCGTGGCGTGGGTGGGTACATGAGTTGGATAGATTACTTATGTATGCCTCCGTTTACTCTAGCGGTGAGACACGTACTGTACATAACAGTGGCGTTACGTTCCCGAACCAAAAATCTTTGGGGAAGAAAGTTGAGGTCACGCCGCGGGGCCCTTGGCCCTTACCCTTACCTTACCTTACCGGGGCCCTTACCTCTGCCTTACACACACAAGACCGATTCTCAATGAGAACTGCGATCGGGGGGCACAGTTTGGCGTGAGCCCCTTGCCAAAAAAGGGGTTACTGTTCTTGGCAGTCTTGCCACGCTGAGGATTGGACTCCGCACCTTGCGGTTTGGAACCAACGCCTTAGCCCAACTGCACTAACAGCCGCAAATTTCAATTTTCATCAGTTTCATAGTGGTTGTGTTGCGTTGCGTGGCGGGCCCATACGCCACTGGATACGAGACAATGCGACAAAATGCCGCGTGTGGTCAAACGGCTACTGACGGAGTGTTTTGTTGATAGGCATTTTTTACAACGTAATAGTTACAAAGTCTTTTTGGTGTTTTTTTTAGTTTGTCGTTGCAGTTTTTGACTCCGCAGGCTCGCGGCGCCTACTTCGAGTCTGCTTCGGAGCCCTCGCGCTACGATATCTGGGAGCGGGACGTCGAGACGACGTACGTAGTTTTGTGGACGCCGGAGGGTTTACGACGCGGCGAGCAAACGCGTACGTATCGGTCGGCAGCTGTGGGAAACGCGGTAGGAGGGCTAGACAAAGTCGGCCTTTCTTTCTTTCTTTCTTTCTTTTTTCTTTCTGAGTAGGAAATGAGCTTTGCTATTCAGAAATTGACCGGGTATCAGGTCTATTTTCAGGCCATATACCGTCGCATCAAGAACCCTGACCGCAAACGCTGTGGTGCAGCAAATCATGCCATTGTGATTGCTAAGAGATTACACACCGTAAACGGGTAGAAGATGCCAGTACGCTAAACGTCTTTGATTGATTCTTCAATTGCTGAGTGGCTGAGTGTGCGTGCGTGCGTGCGTGCGTGCGTGCGTGCGTGCGTGCGTGCGTGCGTGCGTGCGTGCGTGCGTGCGTGCGTGCGTGCGTGCGTGCGTGCGTGCGTGCGTGCGTGCGTGCGTGGGCGCGTGCGCCGTTCTACTCGTCAACTACATGCACCGTCCATCCTCCAATTGTGCCCCGGGTAGGGATGTCAATGAAACAAAACGTTTTAAATCGTGGAGCAAATACCGCGCTTACGATTGGGACTCTAGTTGGGCAACGGGCTGGCTAGTGGTAGAGAATCGGCCTTTTCACGTTTTTTTTTGGTATATTACTTGATGGTCCCACTAACCAGGATTTCCCTGCCAAGGGATTTTCTCGTGCTCTCGCTGCCCAAAATTGCAGATGGCGTTCTTCGGAATGGCTTTGGGGGCCGTCGTGGCAAATTGTTCGCTTTAGACAGGACGGCGTCATGGAGATCGGTATGCTATTGGGCCGTTGTCGGCCTTCTGCAACAACAACAACAAAGTCAACGACTCCAGCTACAGCTTCGATGCGCCCATCTGATGATTGTGGGCCACGATGGTGAAGCGGCCCGAGTTGGTGTTGTCCTCGGCGTTTGAAAAGACGAGGCCGTCTTCGTCCCGCCTGCGCGCCGACGGCTTCCCTAGCCATTGCAACAGTACATACCTAGAGAGGCACACCTGTGAACAGGGAAGTAAAATTGTCGCTAGGAAAATCATCGTTAGGGGGGATGAATCCAGAATCGAACCTCTCTACCAACTTCTCTTCTTCTCTACCACTAGGAAATGTGTACGCTGCCAGCTGGTTGGGACGAGTGCCATGCGTTTTGTACGATATTGAAGAAATTGTAGAGGCCATCTCAGCAGCGACTTCGCCACAGTCAGCGTCATCACGTATGCGTCCTGGTAACTCGAACTGCTTGAACTTCCACTGACTTCCGTGGCGCATCCGTGGCGCATCAGCACCTGTGGCGTATCGGTATGGAACCCTGTGTTGGGTGTGTTGGTTGTGTGTTTTAGTGTAGTGAGTGTTTTGCAAAATTTTTCGAAATTTTTGCTGCTCAATTACGTTTTCTATACCGGGCAGTGCACCAAGCGTTCATCAGCAGCCGCACACCGTTCACGATGACGTACGTTGAGTGCTCCTTGCACTTGTTGAGAATTTTTGACTTTTTTAATAGAATTTTTTTTAATATTTGAGCATCGTGTGTACATCCGCCAAGTTGTTCATCTTGACCACTTCAGCTGGGTTAGCGCGCTGTATGTGCTTAATCCCCATAAACTTCGGTAGCTTGTAGCTGAAGTTTTTATTTTTGTAAAAAAAACTTGAGAATAAAAAAAAACACTTCAGCACCAAACCCAAAACGGAAATGACGCCAGAAGAGCTGGCGGCCAAGGAAAAAGAGGAATTTAACGTCGGGCCCCTCTCCGTTTTGACGCAATCCGTCAAGAACAACACGCAGGTGCGTTTTTATTTAGTAGCAGTGCTAGAATTGTGTGTAGAAATTTGTAGCCACAGAAATGTAAAATTATTTGATCATGAAAAACGAATATAAATGTTTACAGGTACTCATCAACTGCCGGAACAACAAGAAACTGCTCGGCCGAGTCAAGGCGTTTGATCGGTGAATTTATTAATTTGCAAACAGAGTCAACTGAAACTTTTAATATTATTAAAAAAAAATCATTGTTTAGCCACTGCAATATGGTGTTGGAAAACGTGAAGGAGATGTGGACGGAGCTGCCCAAGGGGGGCAAGGGCAAGAAGAGGGTGAGTTGTCGTAGTTTGCACAACGCACACTGTACAATGTGCATATCTTCACATTTGCGTGAATTCGTGTGTGTGTGCGTGGGTGCGTGTGTGTGTGCCAAACATAGAAAACCAAGATGTGGCTGTGGGTGGCCACTGCCAACCCATGACTTTAGAAAAATCCTTTTTGGTGATTTGTCACTGAGAAACCATAATGGCGCTATTTAGACCCATTTTTGAACCGAAACCTTTTTGTCTGGTGGCTTTTAGACCCCCCCCCCCCCTTCTGGACCTCCACCGCCCTGGCCTCCAGACCCAATCAGCATCCCTGGTCGAAATGACCGTGCCGACATCTCATAGTCTAGCCGCGTGTTCACTTCAGTCAGTGTGCCAACATCTATTACATAAGGTGCACAAATGCATACAATTTGTGTAAACTTCAATGTAAAACGAGCAAAAAAGTTCAGGCCAAGCCGGTCGCCAAGGACCGCTTCATCTCGAAGATGTTTCTGCGCGGCGACAGCGTCATTTTGGTGCTGAAAAACCCACTGGCCGCCGCCGCCGCGGTCGACGAAGGCGCCGCCGCTTAGGAATTTAAATTTGAATTTTTGAATTTCCCGCCAAAAGACGAAAAAAGTGAAAATGCTTACGAACGAAAAAAAAAACAGGAAGCGTTCGAGCGCAAGCGCCGTTGTTTTTTGTTTCGTGGTAATCTCTCGTTGCTAGATTGAAAACGCTGGAAAAAGCCGACACAAAAAAATGCGTGGAATAAAGTCACGTGCTGACGGGGTCTTGCATTGTAAGATATGTGTTTTCATCTCAAAGCTATATTTTAATATGTGTGACATTTCACGATTGTCCCTAACCAGGTGTCAACATTGCAGGTCAAGGCCAGCGTTCCCTCCACAGACAAAATTGCAATTCCAGAATTGAAACCTTTGACCAACGTTTAATTTTCTAAGTTCACGATTTTGAAATCGCAATGTCCTCCAAGGACCGAATTCTGGTCCGCGCCCGTCAGCGTCCGTCCGTCGCAGTCGTCAGGCCATTCGACAATGACGACGACGTCGACATTGACGACGCTGACGACACTTCTGTCGACGGCCCGTCGACGAAGCGCGGTCGACAGGCAGCGGCTGTAGGACGGCAACAGCAGGGGGGACGCGGGGTGCTTGCTGTCTTGCATAACAACTCGAAATTGACGAGCGCACACCATACCTGTAACTGGGGTAGCGGTTGGGGGGTCCCTCCCCCAGGTGCTGGTTTTGACCCTACCCACACCCTTCAACACCCCCCTCCAGGTTTGTGCGAAGAAACCCCACCCAGCCGCCCCCCCCCCCCCAGAAATTTTAAAAGGTGGCTATTGTAAGGGTGAATTTTTGACTAATAGTCGGCCAAAAGTGCCTAAATTTTTCCTTTCCCGAGCACCCCCCTCCTCTTCCAGATTTTTGTGTTTTTTTTTTGCCATTTTGTGTAAGTAATGCATATTGTTTTCGTGTCTCCCCCTCTCTCCCACTCCGAAATTTGATCAATCCGGATTTCTACCCGTCTTGACTTTAGGACCCCTACCGTTCCCTCAGTACCCAAATTAGTGCTCTCCACACGGCACTGCTGACAAGGTCATGATCTTTCTCTCAAAATCGCTACACCGCCGCGTCCCCAGCCATCATCGTCTTCTTCTTCGTCCGCTCTACTTCGCGGCCCAGAGCTCTATGGGCCTGAGCCGGCTGCCGAACCGGTTTCAAGAGAGGCCCCTTGTCCCTTTCCGCCCGTCTTTGTAAATCCGAGCGCCGAAGAGATCGAGCGTCTGTGCGCCCACTACGCCGACCCTCGGCCTTACGCGCTGCGCGCATTCGATTTTGACGAGATCGAAGAGGTGCTGCTCTCCGACTGCACGCGAGACGCCGCGGTCGGCGCCAGACCATCGGGCCAGCTCGTCTATCACGTCAAGGAGGTTTGTTTGTTTGTTTGTGGACCGCTTCTATGATCGCGGGGCCTCTCTCTGGTCACACATCTTTGATCGCTGCTGACAGGAGACCCAGCCCCGGTCAACCCGATCCGGAGCGGGGGGGGGGGCTGGCCCTCAGGGATCGCCTGGGAGCGTCAAGGAGGTCGCGTGCGTGCCTGTAGTACCCCTCCCCCTCGGTCGGAATCGGTTTTTCGAAAGTTTTCACCACTCACAAGTGGTTTTGGCGCCTTTTCAGTGCATTGAGCATGACTCACCAAAATAGCGCTGTCCAAACCCTACTTTTACCCAAAAGAGAAAAAAGTACCTACCCGCTATTCGATCAGTGGACGCCCCCCCCCCCCTCCCACAAGGGACCATTGCTCACTTCAATCGCAGCCGTCTCAACTTTCGCTAAGCTAAAAGCGCTAATTGTATAGCTCTGTGCACTTTAATTAGTATCGTCGTAATTAGTGGCGTCAACCACGTTTTCCCCCAATCGCAGGTGACTTACGTTGTCGCGACCTCGCAGCTCCGTCTGCACGCCGACGTGCGCGCCGACTCGCTGGGATCGTGCGTTCTTTTTTATTTCAATTTCCTATTTTAATTTTTAAAATTTCATTTTCTCCTCAGGTACGAGAGCTGCTGCACGCGCACTCGGCACTACAGCCGGCTGCCGGGTGGGGTGTTTTGGGGTGGGGGGTTTTTTTTTTTTGTGGGTGTTGTTTGTTTGGTTTGGTGGTGTTGTTGGTGGGGTGGTTGGTGGTGTTTGTGGGTGGGGGGCTGGTGGGCGGGGTCGTTGGGGGGGTTGGGGGGGCGGTGGGGTGGGCGCGGCGGGGCGTGTGCCTTGGTGGCGGGGTGGGGGTGCGCGGGGGTCGCGTTGGGAGGGCGGTGTTGCCTTTTTGGGGTTTTTTTTTTTTTTTTTCTTTTTTTTCGCCGGGGGCGGGGGGGGGGGGGGGAGGGGGGGGGGGGGGGGGCGGGGGTTGGGGGAGGGCTGGGGGAGGGGGGGGGGGTTTTTGTGGGGGGGGGGTGTTTGTTGTTTGGGGGGTTGCTGAATTTGTGAACGGCTCGCACGCGCGCATCCACGAGCGGAAGCCGGCCTTCTGCGACGTCAAGATCACCATGTTCATGGGGAGGAACAAGTCCGCAGGTGCGTGCGTGCGTGCCGTTGCGCGTATCATACCTGTAATTTGGGGGTGGTTACCCCTCCCTTACTATTTTTCCAACACCCACCCACCCAACCTCCCCCCCTTCCCAGAATTGCTAAATAGCACTGTTTAGACCCTATTTACACCCATTTTTGACCAAAAAGGACCAGTATAACTCAAAGAATGGCCAGCTAGCCCGCCGCCCCCCCCCCCCCACTTTTTGCCCCCCCCACCAGACACCACCCACCCCCAGAATTCTGCCACTTACCCCCCCCCCGCCCGCCCACTCTTCCAGACCCGGTTACAGGTATGCGTGCGTGCGTCCGTGATCTCACCGTGTTCAAGGTCCCATCTCGCGGTACACACGCCCTTTCCAGAGCTGTGCGTGCGTCGCCGCGTCTTCGAGCTGTGGGACGGCGCCGGGGAGCACTTGGGGCTGGCGGCCGTCGTGTACGAGTGGCTCTACGGCCAGGGCCCAACGTACTTCGAGGTGAGGCCTCACGGCAACTACAGGGGCCCCAAGCCCAAGCCCTACCGCAGGACGCCCACCAGCTCGCTGGCCCTCGGTAAGTGACGACACAGCGCTAGGTGGAGATGGATGACATGAGATCGTACGAACGAACGAAAGTGGACAGGCCTTTGTTTGTTTGTGTGCGTGGGCCGCTTCTATGATCGCGGGGGGCCTCTCTCTGGTCGCAATCGATCGTTGCTAGTGAGAGATGAGAGACCCAGTCAGCCCGATCCTGGGGGCTGCTGGCTCCCCTAACGGGCTGGAATTGCCTGGCCGGACAGGCGTCAGCACAGGGCAGTGTCCGTGTCGCCAGCGAAAGTGGGATGTGTAGAGTGCAAGGGCAAGTTTCTTTTCTCTCCCAAAATTCCCCGCCCTCCGCAATGCCTCAGGCCGAAATCCCCCGGTCGTAGTATGCGTCGTGGGGTGTTCGATTGTTGCTCTCTCGAACCTGACCGCACGATTTCCACGTCTCTCGCACGCAGGCAAGTCGAAGCTGGCCGACGGCCTGGACTGGCGCGAGGCGAAGGCCGAGGTCGCCGCCGACGTGCGCGAGGACGTCGCCTGCAGCAGCTCTGTCGCCGTTGCGTCGACGCCGACGACGGACACCGCCCTCATGCGCGACTTTGTCGACGCGCCCGCGGATGACGGCGACGACGACGAAGACGACACGTCGTCATCGACTGCCGCCGTCCCACCGCCGCCGCCGGCAGCAGCGTCGACGGCCGTGCGTCCTCAGGACCTGCTGAGCTGTCGCCAGATCCGGAATCTTGCGCAGCGGGTCAAAAAGCAGCGGACCGAGGCCGAATGTCGGCGTTCATTCCTCGCTTAGTTAGCGCTCACTGATAGCGAGTCGATCGATTCCTTGCAGCAGCGCTGGAAGAAGACGGCGAGCAGGTTGATCGGGACCCCTGTCCCCTGGACGACACGGCCCTACGACTGCTGATCGCCAGAATCGCCCAGCAGCCCTCTTTGTGGCAAAGCCCTCAGGACGCGAGTGCCGCCAACGAGCGTAGCGAAGCCGCGACTTGGCGCAAGGTGGCTCGACGCGTCGGCTGCACTGGTACTGGTTGACGTTCTAGATAGAAAAACACCTCTTCACACCGCCACACAACCCTTATGCCGTGAACATACTGGTAGACGTAATTAGGTAGGTAGGTTGGCCTAATGAGCCGGTGGATTGGATCGGATGGGTGAGAGCACTGTAATGACGTCTGAACCCCTCCCCCCCTCTCGACGAAAACGTATCAGTGGCGTCCCAAATTTGTTGATGAGGCGGGGGGGGGGGGGTTGGGAGGGTGCGAAAGGGTGGAAAGGGTGATGCGGGTGGATTTTTCCATACAACCAAGCTAGAAGTCCTGAAGCAGTACCTAAGTGGTAAATTCTCGCAGAGTTTTGCCATATTGGCACTGCTTTTGCACCTTTAAATAATTGCAACACACACGCAGCCGCTGAAACCCCCCCCCCCTCCCTTTGGCAACGATATATAGCATGGGATACGGAACAATAGCCGTCTTCCTAATTCTAAGCGCCTAATAAAAAGTTGTTGTTCGGCAAGGTTCGGTTCGACTGTTTCCGATTGACTCGTGTTGTGTTGATCACCAGCTATAGGTCTGCATCTGTTCCTCTGCGCCTTGCGGAGCGCTGTCTTCAATCGCCAATTTGTTGTACACCCGCTCCCTTTTTGATTTACGATGGGGAATCCTGGCGGAGTGAGTGAACCGTTCATCGTCTGACTTATGCGCTCGAATGGTAACGTTCGTCTCTGCACAGCAGCAGCGCGGCATTGAGCTACAGTTCTGCTGCACGTTGCAGTGGCGGTGGCGCAAAGCGCCTGGCAGGCGCTGGTGCGCGACTTCGAGGAGTGTCGCCGGCAGGCGCGCCAGACGGCGGTCACCTCCTCGCGTCGCCAGCGCATTACCGTACTCGGCTGGCGCTTCTGGGAGGACATGCAGTTCCTGCTCTCCCGCCCGGCCCTGAAGCAGCCCTCTCCCGCGCCCACCGCCGCTGCCGCGACGACGGCGACGACGACGACAAAGTCGCCATCGAGGCGGCAGCCATCGATGACGACGACGGAGTGAGTGCTGTCTGTTTTTTTCTGCGTGCGCGCTGCTGGGTGCGGGGTTGGTTTTGGGGGGGAGGTTTTCGAAATGAGAAACTGCGTTGGGGGGGGGGGGGGGCTGGTTTTTTTTTTTTTTCCCGTCCTTTTTTCTTTCTTTTCCCTTTTCCCCCCCCCCCCCCCCTCCCTCCCCCCCCTTCTGGTCGTGTGTCGTGCTCTGTGCCTGCTCCTTCATCGCACCACCCACTTTTCAGTCCCGCGCCCTCCGCCGCCGCCGCCGCCGCTACTTCGCGCGTGAATTCTCGAGTCGATGGACAGCGGTCGATGACGACGGAGTGAGTGCTCTTCTTGCTCTGCGTGCGTGCGTGCACGCGCGTCTCCGATGCATCGCTCCGACTTCAGTCCCCCTCCGCTCTCTGCCGCAGCTGTGCCGCCGCGCCGCGGACCTCTGATTGGGCCGCCTCGTTCCCGGCTCCTCCCGCCCCTCCGTCGCGACGAGTCGTCCTCCTCGTCCTCCACCGCTGCCCGCAAGCCCGCCCCTGTCTCTAGTTCTCGAGGCGGAGCCTATGGCAGCTCTCACTGGACGGCTCGCTCGGCGCGCCTGTCGACGGAGTCGGTGGAGCTGGAGCGCGAGGCGCGCGCCTTCCTCGCGAAGAAGCGCCGCGCCGAGTACTTCGTCTACTGCCGCGACAACCGCCTGCCGCTCGACGCCAGTCTTCTGGCCGAGTTTGGCGGCGGCGCCCCGGCCGCAGCTGACAAGCGGCCGTCCCAGACCAAGCAGCAGAGGCAGGAAGAGGAGGAAGTCCCTCTCGAGCAGGGAAAAGTGATCGCACCGCCCAGAGACAAGCGGGACGCGCTCTAGGCGGTTTGGGGTGATTTTCGTTGGAGAGGCGACGATGCGACACTGCCGCGCTGGTACCTGTTAATGGGAGCTGCTGGCGAACGTGTTGTAACAAAGTGTACAGGCACGCAAGCGTGCTCACGCTTTGATCACCTTCCGTCATGCCCTGGGGCATGATACGTGTAACCTGGATTTGAGGTTCCCTAGGTCCAAATCGAGACTCAACACCCCCACCCCCCTCAAAAAAAGGTGAAAAAGAAACCAAAAAAATCAGAAAAGCGCTGTGGAACTTATTTGCTTCGACTGTTTTAGCGAAATTCATTGGCGTACACGCTGTTTTCGTAAACACTTCACCGTCCTAGAACCCCCTTACCCTCCCCTTTGCTGCAATGTCTCCCCTTTGAAAAATTTGTGGATCCGCCACTGGAGAGGGTGGCACTAATTGTTCCAGAAATTAGTGCCACTCGTTGTTGAAACCTTCGGCTGCCGGGGGTTACAAATGGCAGGGTACTAGTATGGGAGCGGGGGCACTATTTGAGAATTGATGGTAGTACGTAGTAGGGATGAGCACGGGCCTGCACATCTCGGCCCGGCCCGGCCCGCCAGATAGTCCGGCCCGTCCCGGCCCGGCCCGCACCCTCAAAATCCAGGCCCGGCCCGGCCCGTCCAACTGCTCAATATCGCAGACCCGGCCCGGCCCCGCCCGCAACACGAAATAAGTACAGTCGCTACAGTGTACAATTTACTGAAATACCGTATGCCAATTTGCGTGATTTACTTAACGGAATGGCGCATCCACCTCTCAGAATCGCAGTTCACAATCATTTAAGGCCTTTGCACCATTTGAGCGCGAAAGACGCGCGTCATAGAATACAAAGTTGCTAATACGGTGCAGAATAGTCGCCGATATTTGCAATGCATTACATAGGTAGCTATCTACGTTGGCCAGCCAAGAATGTCCGGCTAGGCCCGCACCCTCAAAACGCAGGCCCGGCCCGGCCCGGCCCGCAAAACGGGCCTGGAATTCCGGCCCGGCCCGGCCCACGGGCCGGGCCGGGCCGGGCCGGGCCGAGCCGGCCCGGCCCATGCTCATCCCTAGTACGTAGCGAGTATGTCATAGTCAGGGTAGTCTGTTCTAAAAGTTTTAGTAGTGTAGCGAGCTACTAGTACTCTGTGCAACCCTTGTCGCTTGTTGTTTGCACAACGGATTGGGCCTCGAAGAACAGGCGACTTGTGCGCCACTTTATTTGCGCACTGCACTCTATTTTGGTGAAACCACTGGCAAATGGAGGGAAACGTATACATTGTAGCATGTCAACGGAATCAGGCAACGATTGTCAAGGTATATTGCCGACTTCCTTATACCGTAAATCCTCCAACAGTGCGCCCGCGGCCGGGCACTATGCTTTCGACCTTGCCTTACCCGGGGGCACTATTGGAGGGGGGGCTCTATACTTTCAACAAAAAATTTTGAACGGCAATGCTAATTTCTCTGTCAAAATTGACGATTTTTCAGTCATTTCGATCACTTTTTTCCCATTTAACAGGTTGATTTACCGTTAATACCGTTAATCCCCCAATGAACGCCCTGGGCGTTTATTTCTTCAACCCACCCTCTAAGCGTTCATTGGAGGGGAGGGGAAGGGGGCGTTCGTAAATTGAACCACTAAATGGCGTTTGCAACAATGCTCTGCTGACCCGTGAAATCGTGAGTTAGACTTGAAAATTTATACGGTTATTACAAGTTAATTGGTATATGTATATGCTTGATTGGGAATGGGATTGATATTGCATCCTTATTGAACAAACTGAAAGATGACCTAGTGCGATGATCCTGTCACTCTACACTGTACCTACCGCTATATATGCCCTATGCCTCACTCTGTACACAGCCCTCCTCACAATGCGCACACTGTATTTGCGAGTCGATGGCTTGCCGTGCAATCAGCTTGGGCTGTAGTAGGGACGTTGCAAGAGTGCCCGCATTTCTTAGTCGAGTGGACTCCAGAAGAGGAGACAGACTTTTTGCGTAAGAGGCGCGTGCCGCCCCCTTCGACCCGCTTTTTTTCTCCGGTCCAAGCGTCGCGGAGTGCCACTCTCGGCTCGCGTATGTATTGTACACTTGTCCGCGAGAGTGGCGCCGCGCCACTCGAGACGCGAGGCGCCGCTTCTCTTGACGGCCGCCAGACGGCGACGCGTGTAGCGAAAAGGGGGGAGGGGCGTGGCCTGTGGACCGAGAGGAAGATGAGACAGTCGTCGGCTGAAACGACGACGACGTCGCGCCGCTGCTCCTCCCTTCCACTCGGCGCCTCTCTCTCTCTCGCCCATTCCCTCATTTGACTGGTCGAGCGCGCCCTAACGTTACGCGCGTACGCCGCCTGTCGGTGCCGCGAGGCTAACGAAGCTCTGGCTAACGGCTCTAGCTGTTCGCCGCTTCTTTTCAGTCGTCGTCTCCGCTTTTCTGCGCATCACAGTGTGTCTGTCTGTGTGCGTGTGTGTGCGAGAGCGTATGGCGATTAGCGTCGATCCCCCCCCCCCCCGCGCAGTTGGATTTCACGCCTCGGCCCACACCTCGCCGTCTGTTGGTGTCGACGCGGCGCGAGAAGTCGATTAATTCCTCCACCACCGTCGACCGGGCTCATCCGCACGTTTGTTTGCCGTTTGCGGCCGCTCGACGGCGTCGTCGTCCGCTTTGCCTCCTCCGCCGACCGCCTTCCGCTCTCGCGCCACGACGACGACGACGACGACGCGTATCGCCATTGTAATGAAATCTGGCGGCCGCTGACCACTCGGCACAGCGGCGGCGGCCCTTTGTCGGCGGCAGCGGCCCGCCATCCGGCCCAGTCCGACTCTGACTTTCTTTGCTTTCGCGGCGGCGGCGTCAAGCGGCGAAAATGGCACGCGCCGCTCTCTGGCCATAGGCTCTCATCCCGTGACGGCACCAGCGCTCTTTATTTATTGGCCATATCGCGGCAGCGCGTCCATTTAGGTTGCTTGGTGCTGAATACCGAGTGAGAGAGAGAGAGAGAGAGAGAGAGAGAGAGAGAGAGACGAAAGAATACCCACCGCATCGGACGAGGAAGGAGCCTGTCGCCTGTCGGCCAGCATGGAGGAAGAGCTGCGCTGTCCCGGCTGCAAGGAGCTGGCGACGGAGCCGGTGCTGCTGCCCTGCTTCCACTCCTACTGTCTGCGATGCGCCGTCGCCCAGCAGCTGCCCGTGCATCAGCTGCAGCAGCTGCAGCAGCTGCACTCGCAACAGCAGGCGTCGGCCACCAGTCCCTCCTGCTCCGACGTGGCCCACTCGTCGTTCGGCTGCTCCTCGGACGAGACGAACTCCATCTACAGCGGCTCCGAGTCCGACAAACTCTCCATGTTCTCCGAGAGCGACTCTGGCGTCGTCTGCCTCTCGTCGGGCCTCAGCAGGCCGCCCAGCCTGCTCTCGCCCACGCCCTTCTCCATCCTCTCGCCTCCCAGCGTCGCACTCCGAGGCATCCTCTCGCCTCCGTCCTCCACTGGCGGCTCCTCGCCAGGCGGCTGCTCGACCGCCTCGGCCGCCCACTGCCTCGTGTGCGCGCTCTGCCAGAAGGTGGCCTACTTCACGGACGACAACGGCCCCACGCTGCTGCCGCGCAATCTCGCCCTCTCGAACGTGATCCGTCGCTACCGCTCGAGCACGCCGACGCCGTCCTCTCCGAGCAGGAGTGGCGGCGAGCGCACGCCGCCCTCGTCCGCGTCCATGGCGCCCGAGTGCCAGCTCTGCGAGGGCGCCTCACCCGGCACGGCTAGCGTCTTCTGCGAGAAGTGCGACATCTTCTACTGCTCGGACTGTCAAGAGAGCTGCCACCCGGCCAGGGGACCGCTGGCCAGGCACAGCCTGGTGTCGGCGACGGCCGCCCGGAGCTCCGGCAAGGCTGGCGGCCGGCTCAACAAGGACGCTCGCTGCGCCGAACACTCGGAGGAGCGTCTGACGCTGTTCTGCTGTCTCTGCAAGACGCCCGTCTGCTGCCGCTGCCTCCAGCACGGCCGCCACTCCACGCACGACGTCCAGAGCCTCGGCGGCATGTCCAAGATGCAGAAGGTGAGCGAGCGACGATACATTTGACCCGCGCGGCATCTGTCCAGCGTCTGCCGCTCGTCTGGGCGCGGCCGTTATTTTTATATTGCGTCGTCGTGAGAGGGGGCTCCCTCGCTGCTCGTTATACAACACCCGATTTGATATACCGCCCCACGCCGGCGTGGTGGCCATCAATCAATCAGGGCGCCAGATTCGCACGTCTGGCCCCGGTCGCGTATACGTATACCTAGTCCACTTCCCGTGTCCGTTTCTTTCACGCCACTAGGGCAATTGTATTCCCGCGGGTTTTTTCACCGGCTGGGTCAGTCGCCGGCTCTCGTCGACGCGTCAGGATGATCCGACGAGTCGGCGCGTCGTCACGCCTGTCGACTCAGCGGGTCGGTGGAGAAGGTGGGGGGGGGGGGGGGGTCCTCCTCGCAAACAATGGCGATTTGTCCGTCCGTTGCCTGGGGTGGATTAGCAGCGGCGACTTTCCGATGCGATTGAGAGCGAACGACGCCTGCGGGCCGAGGGACTACAGAAGAGCGTCAGTCGGGTGCAAATTGCACCAGGGGTTGGGGGGGGGGGGGGGTGCGATCCGATCCGATCGGCGACCGCTGCCCGCGACCCAGACTGAGCGAAAGGTTATCTCGGCGCCATCTCAAAGCCGTTCGCCCTCTCACTCACTCGTCATGTTCTACCGCCAGCGCAGCGTCGCCCACATTGACGGCACGCGACTACAAGGTCGGATCGACTGGCTTTTACAACGTTTGTTTGCCCGTGTCGAGCGCTCGCTTTGAAGGAAGCTGTTGTCGGCGCTTGCTGAGAGAGATATTGCTCCGTTTAAGGCGTCGACACCGCTTCCGTCGTCGGCCGCGTGTGAGCGACTAGGCGCCGTATAGCTTTTACTACGCACTTGAGAAGTGGAGCGCTGAGTGGACCGACAAGCGAACGAATATATAAATTTTCTCTCAGCGGGCCCAGCGCGGCGGCTCGCTCGCGTGCCGACATCCTATACATGGCGGTGCGTGAGTAGTAGTAGCGCGTGTCTGCTGTCGAGTTGGCAACGGATGGCGTAGTGGGACGACGGGAAGGGATGCCGCTTGCGCTAACCAATCCATGAGCCGACAGACAGGGACGAAATTAGACGAGGAGAGGGAGGTGACGACGGCAGGGAGAGCGGATTAGAAATTGCGCCCTCCTGACGAATGGACGGCACGTCGTTGCCAGAGTCGGCGCAGACAATGGGGAATTAGGAGCAGTGGGCCCCGTCAATTATGACGCGTGCGCGCGCGCACCCACCATTGCGTTGAGAGCGAGTGCGGCGTCGTCAGTCTGCGGCTGACGGCTCTTTCTCACTCGCTCGACGCATTTACGCCCGGCGCAAAAAGCGGTGTCATCGAGATGTCCTTTGACAGTAGTAGGCACGAGATGCGCATTAGCGTCCGATGCGCATGGCCGACGACACGGCTGCCAGCGTCGTCGCCGCCTGAATCCCATAGTGCGTTCGGCGTCCGCCCGCTGCCGACGACAATTTCGGCAGCTACGGCAGAAATGACCCCCGCTGGCCAACGTCGCGCATTGTGATGCGCGCAACGGGCGGTCGATTGTCGCCTGGGTGGTGTTGGTCGCGCCCCCGTACGCGTCCTCGCCTTGCGAGTTCTCACACCTTTGTGTATCGCTATGGCAGCGCTTCGGGAGCCGAGAGGCCGATTTTGGGCCCCGCAAGGGGCACCCGCCTTCCCGCTCTTGCAGTTGTGGCGGCGTCTGTCGAAACAGAACAGAGGAGCAGTGCCAGCAGCTCTTTTCCCACTGTTTGCCGCTTCGCCGCGCCAACGCTTCGTGCGTCGTCGGCGGCTCAATCGGCGCCACGTCAGTTGTTGGCCACTTGCGTTTTTGCCAGCCGGCCGCTCTGTCGTCGACACTTCCGCCCCGCCGTCTTCGGCCAGGCCTAATGACGACGACAAGACGGCTTAAAGGGGGCTGGGGATGCCGGAAAGCGGTTGTAGTCGGGTCGTAATGTCACGCGAAAGGCGAGCCGCCGCTCTGTTCTTATGAGAGTCGGCGCGACGCGAGACGACGAGGCCCTCGAGACGGGAAACTTGTTAGGCGGTCGGCTTTTTGCCAACGAAGTCGGCGGGCAGAAAATCGAAACGCCATTAGGCGAAACGAAGTCCAGAGCGCGAGCTTGCCAGCGAGCGGTCGCGACCGCGTGGGGGGAAGCGAGCGAGCCTAGCGCCCAGACCGGCCGCTAATTGATTCCGCCTGACGACAACGACGACGAGAGACATCTCATTCGAGCTAATCAAAAAGTCGCCCACGCAATATTTCACGTTTGTCTCTGGTTGGTAATCTCCTGCCGCACCTGTAGACAAGTAGTACCTGAGAATGGTCGCTGCTCTGCGCTGCGTGTCATGGCTGCCGGGTTTTTGTACAAAACGGAGACGCAGTCACACTACTCAGAATGAGTCACGCGATTTGAATAGGTGCACTCGACGACAAACGCCGCCGAATCCCCGGTTGCCTTTTTGACCGATGACACGTTCGTTGCCTTTGCGCTCAGCGGGTCGACGGCGGTTGGCACGGAAAAACGGGCGAATTTCAATTGGGCAATGCGCCGGGCCGGGTCGGGCTATGACTTTTGAATTGGGGACGCACATTGGTGGACACGCAGAGCATGTACGCACGCACACAAAATTCGTGGACTCGTGTACGCTCCTTGTGTTTAGAACGAGCTCTCTCAAAACCTGCAGACGCTGTCGGAGAAGGCCAAGTCCGCGACTGAGGCGATCGGCCGACTCAAGATCCTGGGAGAACAGATCCAGGTATGTATTTGCTGCTTTATGTGGCTGTCGCTCGCTTTGCTCTCGGCGCCTTTTTGCGCTTCCTTTTGTTGTTGACGCGAGCGTCCAGTTTGCGCGTCGTTCCGGCTGCTTCGGAAAAGCCAATAAGTCGGCGGTTTTACGACGCTCGGACGAAGGGTAATCCTTTTTATTGGCGGGACGCGGGGACGCCTTGATTTCACGGCCTGTCAGTCGGTGGGGCAAACAGCGTTCGTCTGTTCCCCCTCCCTCCCAATCCCTGGAGACAGCCACGACAGACGGCGACGCGAGAACCCGGAACGGCTAGAAGGGCTCGTTCTAATTCGGTTGCATGGCCGCATCTCATTATCTTAGATCAACAGGAGCGCTCCTCTGACCGTGGACAAACATCAGGCGCTTCTTCTGTGCCTTGGGGTCTATGAAACGTAATGGGTTGGGTGGAGGGGGTTCGTACAATGGGGATCGTGGGTCGTAAATCGAGTTTTGCGCGCCTCTCGTGTCGACAGTGTTGACTTGAGAAATCGGCAGGTGCGCGCTTCCGCGCGGCACTTTTGTCACCACGCCCGACAAGAAAGAGATGGCGGCAGGTGTTCTGCCGTCGTCGCGTCACGACGGCGGCGGTTCAAAAGTTGACACGGCAGCGCATTCCTCTCTTTGTCTGTCGGTCGCCCGCAGCAGAAGACTTCTTCCTCGACTCCAAATGGCGGTGTTGGGAAAGAAAGGGGAAGGGTGTCTTCTTGAGTACCGGCGCCGACTGCGGATGGGCCGTATAAGTCGATCGGGCCTTTAGGTGGGGGACCATCCTTGGCTTCCCTCACGACCCATTTGATACTGCGGCCGTTTGCGTTTTTTTCCCTCCTCCTCAGGCCGTCCAGCTTAGGCGGTGCCGGTCGACGACGTCGTCTCGAACAGATTTCGCTCAGGCCGGGGGGGGGGGGGGCGACCTTTTCTAACCCCCCCCCCCCTTCTCTATGACGCAGAGCGAGAGTGGTGGCAAGTGAAGGCGCTCCCTCCATCTCCATCAATGTATGCACACAGTTTTTCGTTGTTTCTTCTGCCCAGTGGTGAAAGATGAGCCGAGAGAGAGGGCACTCGGGCTGGGAGAAACTTACGTCACGCACGCGATTCGACTAGGGAAAGTCTGGAAGTGCGGGCAAACATTCGAGAAGCTTCCGCACGGGATTGCTTCGAAATGACTAAACAGGGGCGCCACACAGCTGCACTTCTTGAGGCCGTGCTTGGAAAACTCAAACGCGCACAAATTTGCATGCGAAAGCAACTGCCGTTATTCAGCAAAATACGGTGTATGCAAATTCAGGAGAACTGCGGACAGTTCGAGCAGCAGCTGTCGATGCAAATCGACGACTTGATCGCCATGCTCCACCAAAGAAAGGAGGCGCTCTTTCAGCTAGCAGAGAATGAGCGCGATCACAAGGTTTGTTCGGGTGTACAAATACAGTGTCACGCGTTCGCGAGTACAATACCTTGGACTGTAATTTGTAAACTCTGAGGCCATTGTGCACGGGTGTTTGCTTCACTGGAACGCAATAGATGTTTGGATACATAATTCCAATATTTCATGAGCAAACATATATACCGGCAAAGTGGTCGAATTTTTGAGTAGTGTAGTGTCGTCACTATCGCTTTGCACTTTTTTGCGCCGCACAGACCACCAAATATACTGCATACCGAAAATCCTTCAATAGTGCCCCCGGGGCACTATACTTTCAACCTCTCTGCTTGATTTGTGTTCCTGTATACTGCAAATCGCATGGTACTTCTTGATCCCTGGGGCACTATTGGAGAGGAGGCACTATTGGAGGATTTACGGTATGTATTTGCTGCACAGTACTACTAAGGGTGTTTCTAGCGTCGGATACTCCGCGAGCAGATCTCCAGGTGTACGTCGAAGCTGACTTCGACCACCGGCCTCATACAGTTCTGTATCGAGATACTGAAGGAACAGGATCCCGTCGCATTCCTGCAGGTACTGTATCTACCTTGCCTCCTTGGCAGACCATGCATGGTATACATTCGTCACACCGGTAATTTCTTGAGTCTTTCGCCCTCGAGATTCGACCCCTAATAAGTGAGATGTACGGTGCGTCCCTGGATGAGATTTCGTGAACATTTCTCTGCAGATTTCCGCACACATGTGTGCATGTTCCGCCCACGGAGGGCGGGAGTTCGATACGCCGTCCGATTCCTTCGACCGTCATAAATCCGTCAAGGACTGTCAGTGAGAGGCCGGGAGGGAGGGTTGTAATCGGACGCCGCCAGACGCTGCGGACAGATGCGACAGGCACGGCCCGGCTCTCCCCCCCCCCTTCTCCCCTCAAGAACTGTCTAATGCAGCAGCAGACACAGATACACATGCGCATTAGACGCCGCCCAAAGCAAACACTCTGGGTAGACACAGAAGACACGGCGGAAACCTGAGCGGTCGACCTGTTGACCCTCTACCCAATCAGAGCATGAGAATGAGACTCGGAGATGAGGGCGAAAAAGTGTGCGGGGTCGATTAAGTGGCTCAGCGGACAAAAAAATTGACTGAGCCTGTGTCACCCCACCACGTCAAGCCACTTTCTGACCCTGGGGAAAATTTCACGGAACGCACCACGCACGCAAGGTTGTACAAACTCCTATGACAACGTTGTGTCTGTTTCAGGTGAGCAGCGGTCTGTTGAACCGCGTCTGCAACGCCGAGTTGACGTGGCACAAGGAGGTGCGCGTCCGGCCGCCCTGCGGTCCCGACTTGGACCTGACCTTAGACGCGCAGCCGCTCGTCTCCGCGATCGAAGAGCTCAACTTCCACCAGCTTAAAGGTAAAGTTCTAGAACTTTTACACACAATCAAAGCAAACGACGCATGCCGTGTACAACTTAGAACTGACCTTAGAACTGGAAAAATTGCATTGAAATTCAATTCGTGCAGCCGAGTGACTGCATAGTGTGCGCTACGCTGCCTCATTCGACCCCGGCGCCGAATTCCCACGCGTTTGCAACTCTTCGCGCTCGCGCGAAGTTCTCACGCCGACTCATTCTTGTCGGTGGCTGAGGCGCTTCACGTTCTCTCATGTGTGGACCAGCCCGCCTTCGCTTTGTCGGCGCCGTTGCCTTGCCAGAAAGGGCCGCCGTCAGTTGGCCCGTCAGGAGGACAAATGAGGCCCGGTGGCCGTCGCCATCCGTCAGGGCCTTGCGGCCTGCGACCGATCGATCTTGGTTCGATGACGGCTCGACAGCGCGCCGATCCCTGGCAAAACAACACGTGCACGACAGCGCCACTGACGCCACGCACGCGCGCAGGGTGCACAAGGCGAACGGACCAACTGTTGGCAATGCGGCGTAGAAGGACCGCGCAATTAGGGAGAGGGGACTGAACTGAAGAACCGGAAGTGGCACTCTTAAAATTGCAGAAAAAAAACGATCACTTTACGCAGGGAGAAGCGTTCTAAAACCAACGCAATTTCAGCTCCGGGCGCTGTCGAAATTCTGCCCGACGAGTGCAGTGCCGAGAACAACAGCGTCACCGTGGCTTGGAGGCCGGCGGAGGACGCGGCGCTGGCGGTCGCCGGCGGCGGCGGCGGCCTCGCGGACGGTTACCAACTGGAGCTGGACGACGGCAGCGGCCAGGGCCTCTTCCGGCAGGTCTATCGGGGCCCCGAAAGCGTCTGCACCGTCGACGGCCTGCACTTCGACACCGTCTACCAGGCGCGCGTCCAGGCCTACAACTCGGCCGGCGTGGGACCCTGCTCGCGCACGGTGGCCCTGCAGACGGCGCAGGTGAGCCGCCGCGTGGGCAGCTGCTTGTTGTCGGTTGGGTTTGGGGCAACGCTAGGAGGCCGTCAATGGCCCATAAAGCATACCCATCTCCATGACGCCTTCCCGTCTAGAGCCGCATAGCCAGAGACATTCGGAATAACACGATCTGTAATCTACATAGGGAAGCGACAGCACGATAAAATCCATTGAGAGGGAAGTTCTCGATCCAGTGGATCCATCGAGAATCGAACCCAGAGCCGATTCTCTAAAACTAGGCCATACGGTGGCTCCGCGTGTGCTGCGCGGCAATTTTCCACAGAATCGGGTAGAAGAATCCGTTCGCAGGTGGCCTGGTTCCAACTGACGACGGCCGGCTCGAGTTCCGCTCTGCGCGTGTCGGCCGACGGTCGGACGCTGACGAGCGAGAGCCGTGACTACGAGGTGGCGCTGGGCTCGGTCGGTTTCTCGCGAGGCGTCCACTACTGGGAGCTCGTCGTCGACAGACACGACGCCAACGCCGACCTCGTCGTCGGCGTCGCCAGGAAGAGCGTCGACAGGAGGAAGCTGCTCGGTGAGGCTGCCTGCCGACGTGTGCGTGCGTGCGTGCCGGTGCGTGCGTGCGTCCGTGCCGATGCGTGCGTGCGTGCGTGCGTGCGTGCGGGTGCGTGCGCGCGTGCCCCTTCCTCGCCCGTTCATTCGGCCCACTCTGCTGCGCAGGCAAGGACGCGCACGCCTGGGCGATGTACATCGACGGGGAGCGTTCGTGGTTCCTGCACGAGGAGACGCATCGCGACCGCTGCGCGGGCGGTGTTCGTCAGGGCTCGGTGGTGGGCGTCCTCCTCGACTGCGAGGCCGGCACCGTCACCTTCTCCGTCGGCGACAGGCGTCGACGGTCCGCCGACGACGCAGCCGTCGCCTTCAGGTTGGTTCGCGCGTCTTATTGGCGGCACGCACGCACGCACGCACGCACGCACCGGCACGCACATTCACTGCTAAGAGGAGCACTCCGGTAAGCATCTTCCAGGAACCTGCCCCGTGCCGTCTACTACCCGGCGTTCAGCGTCAATCGTCACGTCGCCATCACGGTGCACACCGGCCTCGAGGCGCCCTCCTTCTCTTCGTCCTCCTCGTCCGAGAGCGATACGGAAAAGTCGTAGCTGCAGTACCTCTCTAATAAACGCCCCCATAAGAGAACTCGAGAGACCCATGTCCTTGGCCAAGCAAAGGCCAAAATGCCTAATGGTCGTGTACTATCGCACTGACTGAGAGAAGAATAATGTTGAATGTATTTCCACATCTCTGGGGTTCTCTGTTACGTTACAAACCTGTTAGCTTGCATTTTATACAAACCATGCGTAGTAAGTCCCTGCTAGCGCTCTCTCGAATGTATTTGGGTACAAAGCTGCCAATGCACGGCATGCACGCACACACATGATATACATGCGCGCTCTCCCCCCCCCCCCCTCTTTATCTCCTCTACCGAAATGTCTATACGGATCTGATTGGACGTCGTCAGCTCTCTCCTACGTACGATTCGTCTACGCCAAAAGCCAAACTGCATTTGCGTGTACAGTATTTTAGTTAGTCTGCTAGTGCGTGTGCCTGCGCTTTACCCAGCGGTGTGCACTGTGGAGACATGTGCAGACATACACTTGCTTGTGTGCATTCGAAAAGTTCACTGCTGTTCATGTGTTTTGACTTTGAAAATACCACAAATGCACGGGGTGAAATTTGTTTGCAAGTACTTGAAGAACATGGCACAATTAATTTGCAAATCCTCAAATAAACGTTGTGAACAATGTGTGGAAGCACAAAGAAACGTTTTAATTCTGAGAATACGCAAATTATTGGTATTGGTAGGCATTATTGGTATTGGTATTGGTAGGCAGTAAATTATTGGTAGGCAGTATTTATTTTATGCACACGTTGCCTCGAAGCAGTAAACGACGATTTTTGGAGCACTCCAATTTTGCTCTCTGCGTGACTGTCATGCACATACTCGCCATACAAATCAAAAATTCTTAGTCTCGTAAGGAAGCGATTTTCTACTGTCGATTTGCGTACATAGCGTAGCCATCGTGTACTGTCTTCAAAAAATTCAACTGCTAGAGAAAATGGGCAAATCGAAAGGCGGCAAGAAGCCGTCGTCGTCGCCGGCAGCTGCCGAGAAGTCCGTCGACGATGACGACGCTGTCGAGCGCCACCATCGTCGCTGGTCCTCCTGGATCTATTTGTTCTTCTTTTTCGTCGTTGGCGTGCCCGTCTGGTGGCGGACGACGCGAATTTGTCGGGCGCCCGTGCCCGTCGACAGAATTTCGGTGCTTGCCGACCCCTTTTCGACAGATTCCACCGACAGACAGCTGCGACTGCCCTGTCCGCTGAGGATTTTCGGAGCGCCCTCCGCCTCCGCGCCCAATTTTTTGCAAGACGTCGCCGACTTTCTCTGGACCGACCTGCAGGTTTGGCTTGGCTTTGTTTGGCTGCATTTGTGTACTTCTTTACCGTAAAAAAAAACTTAAAAATGCGGCCGGATAAAAAACTAAAACAAAAAACCAAAAAAAGTCATCTAAATGCCTCCCACGCTCCGAAAAAAATCGTCGATCTATCATCCCCACCTCGAGCACGCACTGGCTGTTCTTCTGTTCTGTTCGTTTGAAACTTCATTTTTTTCAAATTTCTGCAGGACTTCTCGCTGGCGCACGGCGCCGACGCTCCGTTTCGAGTCGACTTCACGGTGGACGTGGTCGAGTTGTCGGCCGCCGACGCGGGCCGGGGGGGCGCGGGGGCAGCGAACACCGCCCACGTCGTCAGGTCGTTCGACAGCGTCGACGACGTCGGCAACAACGTCATTCCTGTCGGCGTCGACGTCGTTCTGTCGACGACGACGGCGGCGCGCTTCGGCGCGTCCTCAGTCGTCGTCGTCGCCGTCGCCGGCAGCGGGCTGGACCAAGCGAGCGCGAGATTGACGGCCAAGTCGGAAATTGTAATTTTTTAGGCGAATTTATTGGGGAAAATGACTTTATTCAGGCGGATCTTCGAGCTGGCGCAGGCGTTCGTCGACGTGGACCGCCTGAAGGAGAGGGCGCATCGCGCCAGCTACGTCAAGGTCTCCAAACTCAGCTCCGCAGTGGGAGGGGGCGACGAGCTCTGCGACTTCCTGAGGGTGACAAACCGGTTATGCTTTCATGGTTGATGGCATAGGCGGACACAGGCCTGTTACCGTAAGGGCGGGTGGGGTATATGACAACACTTTCAAAGATGAGGTCGGAGAGGGAGGTGTGAATCGGGCAAAACCGTGCCGCACACACGTACACAGAAATGGCCTCCGGATGACATTTTTGGGCCCTTTAGCTTTGTCTTTTTTTGGTGACGAATGAAATTGCGAAATTCCGATGCATAACAATCCGTCGCAAAAGGTCCGATTAAGTCCCCCCCCCACCAGTGTTTGGCGCTTTGCAAAATTGGCGTCCCCCGATTTTCCTGATCCGATTTTCGCGTGTGCACTTCTTCCATCGCTTACACGCGATCAGCACACGCCGCCAGTGGCCGCGTTCAGCCGTCGACGGACCAGCTCGACTTCCTGGGTCTGCCTCCGCTGCTGCACTGGCTGGCCGACCAGTGCGCCCTGGGGGAGGAGTGGCTGCTGGGCGCCTCCGACTCCCGCAAGCGACGGGCGGCTCGCGAGGCCGAGAACGCCGCCGCCGGCCCCGCGCCGGCCCTGCTCGCCGCGGCGCCCCATCGCGCGCCCTTCGAGGCGGCAACCACACCCGCCCGGGTCGCTCTCGATTTCTACTTGGTACGTGCGTGACTATGGAGTGTACCTTGCGCTTGGCGCCGACTCAACGGTCTCGTAACTACTGGGAGAGACGAGAATTCGCAAGCATTTGCGGCACGTCTTATCCGGTAGCTGTAGTGGGGCTGAAACATCTTTTGGGATGGGAGGCAAATGGGATCCGCTGGCCGACCGTGGTGCCAGGGCGTGGTGTAAGGCGCATCAACCTAAGTTCAATGGGGCGACACAAAAGGTGCCAAAGATATGGTAACAAGTGTGTATTGGCAAAAATAGTACTGTGTGAAGAGATGCTTATTTTGTCAGCATTGGGTCGAAATTCACGGTAAAGACGCAATGCATTCAGTCGAAACCGATCCGTAGTCAAAGGACGAACGCGACTGATCGTGTTTTTTTTAGTTCTGTTATGACGTCACTGTTTCTTTGTATAGGTGAATCCCCAGCCGCAGCACTGCAACGACAGCTCCGTAGATCTGAAAAGGGAGCTTGTCGACTCGCTTCGCCCCTTCTGGCGTGCGCTGCGTCGCGTCTTCGATGTGGACATTCGAACGGAGCGCCTCTATTACGTCGACTTTGAAAAGCCGAAAAAAGCGCGGGAAAATTCAAATTCGAAATTTACGGGGTTCTACCACGATTTCGAGAGTCTGGGCGGCCTGCTGACGCCCGTGGAACGGTATACGACGAGTCTGGCCGAAGCGGAGGCGCTCTTGAGAGTGCTCGTTTACGTCACGCCACCAGAGTGGGTATCTTGTTGTTTTTTTGTTGTGGTGGTTATTCGGACATTGTGTGTGGTGAGCGAATTGAGATTCTCACGATTGGGGCATGCGTGGAACATACAAAAGTGTAACCGGCAGGGGAATTTGCCTACAGAGCCCCCCCCGGCCAACAGGTGGGGTCGGGTCATACCTGTAACTGGGGGGGGGGTGGGAGGTTTGCCCTCCCCCACTATTTTCCAACACCCCCCCCCCCCCAACCCCCCAGAATTTTACCAACGGATTTTCACTCTGTCTAAAACGATAAATGTGAGTAAATGTTGGTGTATTTCAGTGTTTTTCAGTGTTTGTTGTATGACTGAATAACACTGTTTGGACCCTATTTATACCAATTTTTAACCAAAAAGTACCAGTACTCAACATATGGCCAGCTACCCCCCCCACTTTTTGCACGAGACACCCCCCAGAATTCAGCCCTTTACCCCCCCCCCCCCACTCTTCTAGACCCGGTTACAGGTATGTGTCGGGTGTGTAGAGAGGGTCACCCCCATACCTGTAACCGGGAATTGGACCTGAGGGGGAGGGTTCGGGCACTTTCTGGGGTGGGGGGTTGTGGGTGAGGTGAAAATCTCGAGGAGGGGGGTCTGGGAAGGAAAAATAGGCACTTTTTGGTTGATTTTTGGCCAAAAAGACACTGCAAAAACCCTAAAATAGGTACTTTTAGTCAAAATACACTGTAAAAAACCCAATATAGGTACTTTCTGGTCGATTTTTGCTCAAAAGCACTGTGTACAAAACACACTGCAATTTACAGTTTCAAATTTCTGGGGGGGGTTGGGGTAGGGTAAAAAACCCCCAACCCCAAGTGGGGGAGGGAATCCCCCAACCCCCCAGTTACAGGTATTGCCCCCCCCCCCTACTGACCATAGTCGTCCCGTTTGCTATGCGTCCCCTGCACCACCTACCTGCCCGTTCGCCTTTCAAATTCGCGAGATCTTTGCTAAATGTTTCGCAGTGGCTACTAAATTCGCTGCAGCTACAGACCTCGTGTTCCGTTCCGCCTGTCGCGTGTGGTTGCTTAGTATTCGGAAAGTTACTTCCCCATACTGTACGTCCTTGCACATTTGCGAGCATGTCCAATAAGTAGACCAAGCAATTTGTGTTCCGTCTTTCCAGTCGCAACCCTCTGGGCTTCGAGACTTCCAAGGGTGGCGCTGTGTCGTCAGGGTTCGCCGTGGCCAGTTGGGGCGCGGTGCTGGCGCACAATGACCTGGAGAAGTGCTCCAAAGGGGGCGGGATCGCGAGTTTGGACGACGAGTTGCGCTCGCGTCTCGTCTCGCACCTTCTGCTGCTGCTCGGTGTGTCGGCGGACGAGGAACGGCTGGCCGCCTACGACAAGGACAAGGAGCCCCTGCCCCACTGGCGTCTCAGACGACTCGCCTTCAGGGGCGGCGTGCGCACGCGCGTCACTTTTGAAATTTTGAAAATTTTTGCCAGGAAAATGGACTTGTGGTCACCACCACGTCCACACCATGCCGGTGACAAGGGTGGCCTAGCTAGTGGTGGAGAATCGGCGCACGGTCCTGGGTTCGTTTCCTATAAATAAATAAATGTGCCTCAAGACTGGAAGGCATTTTGTGTTCTATTTGGACAATTTGGACCATAAAGTGCCTGTTGGCGCATTTCCCTGCAGTAGCGCGCGCGCACGCCGCTCCCAGGGCTCTGGTGGACCACTGTACGGCCGCGGCGGCGACGCTGCAGTCGCTGGTCGCGCTGCTGGACAAGATCGGCAACATCCTGATCGAGAGCCGCGTGGCCGAGGAGGTGGAGCGCGCGTTGGCGCTGCTCGAGGACGCGCTCCGGCTCGCGTCCAAGGAGCAGGACCTGTTCGGCGCCCTGGACGCCGCCAGACGGGCCAGGCTGGTCGCGGACGCCGCCTTCTCGGACCCGTCGCTCGCGGACGCGCACAGCTTCCCCGAAGACCAGAAGTACGCGATCTACGTGCCGCTCTTCGTGCCCGTGGCCATGCCCCTACTACTGGCCTTGTACGCGGCGGCCAAGACGTTTTACAAGCAGAGGCGGCCTTAGGAACTGTCCGTAGTGGTGGTGAATCGATTGGGAATTGTGCCTGTAACTGGGCGCGCATGTTATTATTATTTTTTGTAGAGTCAAATCAGAAGTGACGCGCTTGTTACAGGGGCAATACCAATGTATGTGCGCGTCCAATTTGTTGCTCTTTATTTTGTTTGCTGGGTCGCTCGTGTTTTTTTTTTCTCGTTTTGTCTGAAGGCAGCCGCCCGTCCAGTCCAATACACTATTTATTCGGGCTCGCTGGCTACTGTCGCTGGCCTGTGGCGCCATGGCTTGGGTTGGCTTGGGGTGCGGTGTCGGGGAATGGTTGGGGCCCAATTCGGCGAGCGGCGTCGGCGGCGTCGCATGCGGCCGAGGCCATTCGTTTTCTGGGCTTTGGCCGCCGCCGACAATGTTGCGTTGCCGCGGCCGCCTTTGGTCCCTGGAGGAGGAGGAAGAGTCGTCTTGGTCTGGCCGCCGACCCGCCATTCCTGGCAAATTTCGTTAGGATTAACCGGACGCGCGCCCGGCCGGCCAGCGGCGGAAGGAAGAGAGCCTCCCCCCCCCCTCCTCCTCTCCTCCTCCCCCGGCCGTTGTCGTCCGTCTCAGCGACGAAGCGTCGGCCTTTTTTTCGGACGTCCAAAGATTGCCTCGATTGCTTTTGACTCGGCGTTGCAGCCAGTGGTGGTGGTGGTGGTGGTGTAGTGCCGCCGTTGACAGGCCAGCAGAGGCGGTGGGGTGCGGAATCTCGGCGCGGGAACATGGATCGGTTCGGGGCAATGCTCCTCTTGAGTCTGGCATTGCTGGTGCCGCTCTGGGAAGCGAATACCGTCGCTGCGGAAGAGAAAGTCGTCTATGCGCAAGTGGTAAGCGAAGAGGGCGCGGTTCGTTGCTTATGGAGGCCCTGAACATTTGACACACCCACGCGCCTATGCATTGCAAGGTGTTCGCCAATGGCTGGCGCGCTCCCAAGAAGGTGTGGAAGGACGAAGAGATGGGCAACTGGCCCTATGGGCTTTCGGAGCTGACGGAGGTGTTTTTTTCGAATTCTCATTGAAACGTCTATGACTGATGTGGGTCGAAAGTTCTAGAAAGGCGCCGACGGGCTGTACGGCATGGCTGACAAGGTCCGCTCCGAGTACAAGGATGACCTGGATGAGTTGAAAGATCAGAAGGTGAATTTCAGCACAACGAGAAAGTCAACGGATGGTAGTCATGAGTAGTCTGGTCTGGGCCTCTGGGGCATACCTGTAACCGGGTCTGGACGTGGAGGGGGGGGGGGTAAATGGCCGATTTCTGGGGGGGGGGGGGTGTCTGGAGCAAAAAGTGGGGGTAGCTGGAAATTTTTTGAGTTATACCGGCACTTTTTTGTTGTCAAAAATGGGTATAAATAGCCCCTAAAGCGTGACCTCCTCAAATGTGAGTGACTTCAATGACCTCAACGTGACCTCACCGTGACTTCAAAAATACCGAGTTACAAAATGAAAACCGATATTTTGGCAAAAAAAAAAAAATCGTACTCGTTCTGTATGTTAAAGAAGCGTTTTCAAAAGTTCGAAACCGGTCTGCAAAAAAGTGAAAATCTTCTAATTTTTGTAGTTTTGAAAACTAATGCGGATCGTTCTGTAGAAAGTGCAAATCGTTCATTGGAGGACCTTGAGAGACCACTCTTCTACTCACGGAACGAGTTCGCAGAGACACAACAATGACCCTGTGAGTAACACTGCAAGAAAGACGACGGTGACAAAGGTACATAGATGATCAGATTGGGATTGTTCTGCACCTCTCCCTTCGGCAGCGTTGCAAAGTCGATCTGCTGCCGATTCACAGGGGCGTGCAACACCGTCTTCACCAGCTCGGCGCCAGCAACAGAAGAAGTGTCCAAGGCAGAAGGTTCCGCCACAGCAGGAGGTTTTGGGGGAGCGGAAGCTTCTTCAGCCGCTTCTTCAGCCACGTCCGACAGACTGTCAGGCAATTCTAAATATTTATTCAAAATTAGCGGTATTTATGCATTTTTTACTACTGACCTCGCTCTAAGCCGGTCACGTCAGCGCCTGTAGACGCAACGGATCGCGCCGCTTGTCCAGCAGGAGACCCGCTGGCTCCAAAGTCGCCAGCCCCAGCTCCAGTGTCTTCTTGCGCACCCTTTAAATAAAAAAAATGCTAAGAAAAAACACCATTTTTCGACAAAATGTGCTAAAAAAGTGACCTCATGCTCAAGAGTGCCGTCGCCCTCTCCTCCAGGCTCTACCGCCATCGCCTGCACACTGTTGCCATCCCAATTCACATCATCCATCTTCCAAAATTGAAAAAAAAAAAACGAAAACCGCTTTCAAACAACCTTCAAATCGATTAAACGTCCGTGCAGAAAGACCACACGTAGTGTACATGCAAATCGCACGTCAGCCTCTTTATTTACGCGGAAATGATACGCGATACGGTACTCGACACATTTGAAAAGTGCCTAAGTCAACGCAGCCGCAAACAGTAGACTAAATCTGCGCACGTCTCTGCGTTTTGCAGAACGGTTTATGACAAAAAAACCTGCTTCTGTGCGTACGTCCAGTACATGAACCTATGGCTCAATCTCATGAAGCTTCTTTTATTCGTGGTGTGCACTTAACTTTTGCAAATGTTCAATCGCGTTCAAAATTACGTGATGTGACCTGTGCGCCGATCAACAAGACTGCTGCACTCGTTCATGTCGTTCATGGTGTGTGTCACGAACAACATACACGAGCAACCCCTTCTTTATTCATAGACCGGTTCTCAAGCGAAGGGCGCATCAATTCCACAGAACGATCAGAGCAAGCATCTGCCGTAAGAACGAGTTTCAAAATTTTTGCGATTTTGAAAACCAATTAAGAAGGGTCTATTGGCACAAAACCACCACAGATCGAGTACGGTGAAGTCACGATGAAGTCACGTTGAAGTCATGAAGTCAAGTGAGGTCACGCTTTAGGGGATAGGGTCTAAACAGTGTTATTTAGCTGTTTCATCGTCATAAAAGGCCTGAAATGCACCAACATTTACTCACTTTTATCGTTTTAGAGAGTGAAAATCCCTTGGGGAAAATTCTGGGGCGGGGGGGGGGGGTTGAAAAAACTGCGGGGCCCCCAACCCCCCCCCCAGTTTCAGGTATGGTCTGGAGGTTCAGGTTTGGTGGGGTGTCCACCACAGTACCTTACTGCATAGGTACTCGGTTGACTTTGACTTTTTGGCTTGTCCATTGGTTTCGATGTCCGTCGACATCGACATTGCAGAATCACCCTGAAGAAATTTTAAAAAAATCTGCACAGGTGTCCATCATGGCTGCAAACGGAAAGGGGTGTCGTAAGGCGGCTCAGGTTTTCGCCGCCGCCCTCTTCAAAGGCGCGCACGAGCCAATCCATGGTGTCGACTGGTTTCCGACGCTTATTGACGTCCAAGAGAGTGCCACTGCCGACCATGTGCGTGTTTGACGGCACAAATTTGCATAATCCGCGTTAGTGACTCACTATCATTATTTGCGCAGCGAAATATGCGATGTGCATTCGTTGCGTTAAAAAATAATGATTAGGTGCTGCTGCCGTCGCATACAAGCTGTCCAGCACTGGACGAGAAGATCAAAGAAAAGCTCGAGAAAATCAAGGAGGAGCATTCCGTTAGTAATTTGCACAAAATTCGACATTTTTATTACCTTACCGTATTATTACCTTTTCAGACCTATTACGACTATGTCAAGGAGAACCGCTCAATGTCCATCCAGCAGGCCGCGGAATACTTGGACATCTCCGTATAGGCCATTTCTTTAATTTAAAACAAACAAAAGTTTGAATATTTGAATTCACAGGAGTACCACCGCAAGGTCGTCGCGATCAAGGACGAAGCGTACGTCGAGAATATCAAGAAGGCGCGCGCGGAAGAGGTCATGACCAAGTTTGGCGACCCTTCAGTCGCCCGATTGACTGCAGGTCTGGGAACATAGGCGTAAGATATTTTGAAAATTTTGGTCTACCATAGGCCGGCTGCTGCACGACGTGGCCAGCCGAATGCAGACCAAGGCGAAGCAACTGGCCGAGAAAGAGGTGGACGCCAAAGAATTCATTGAGGAGACCGAAGTTCCCGAGGACCAAGTTATGGTGGTCATGGCCTCGGTTCGAACCCCTTGGAATATTTGGATTTCGAACTTTTGAAAGCGCGCCAAAGCACTGCTGCAGGACCGCTACACGTTGACCGCCCTCTGTGCGCTGATTCGCAAGCCAGAGAAGCCTGCGGTGCATGGGCACGCGGTGGTTTTTGAACTGGTGCGTTACCGTGGTATTGTCATTGCACGTGACATCTACGGCCAGCAAACTCAGGTGGAAGTGTCCAAAGACGAAGAGGACTCCGATTTCCACGTCCGCGTCGGCGAAGTCACCAAAGACCGCGTCAACCTCTTTGACTCGCTCTCCGACGCCGGCGACGCATTCTGTGCGTACAGCTTCCTTCTTGCAGCCGTATTTTTTTACAACAATTGTGTCCCCGCAGGCTTCAAAGACAACTGCACGCTGAGCGAGTTCACGGGCGCGCTCGAGGAGAAGGTGTTCGCGACCGACGAGCAACGGACGGACGCGTGCGCGGGCGCCGCCGCGCTGGTGCCGACGTCGGTTGCATTTCGTGAGTGGCCCTGCCGCTCCTTTGTAAACTTTCTATGCAACTCTGTCAACGTACCATAAATCCTGTAATAGTGCCTCACTCTTCAATAATAATGGTGCCGCCCAATGGTGGACCCGCTTCAATTATTGAAGGGGGTTCCTTCTGGGGAGGGACGTCCCTTCTGCCTCCAGGTAAGAGGTTGACACCATAGAGACACTATTGGAGGATTTACGATAGGTTAACATGCTGAACTGTGTAGTATACTTGGCATGGCATTTGCTTTGTAGGCTGTTTGGATTAGCCAAAATGCAGCATACCGTAAAAACTTTGAAAAAAAACGTATACCATAAACCCTATAATTAGCCCCCCGGGGGCTCATTGTTTCGTTCGAGCTCTAGGAGGGTGTATAATTATAGGGGGGGGGGCTAATTCTAGGATGGGCTTATAAACTGGATGTGTCGATGAGTGGGAAGATGTGTGGGCAAAAGGGCGCGTGGAGGCGATTTTTAAGGGAAAAATGCGCTGTGCACACACGTTGGTACACTCTCACACAGTCTCACATACACATACGTGTACATACATACGCGACCATACATACACCCAGTCAGACATGAAAACATGTGCCTTTTAGACGATGGTCCATTTAGGGAGGGGCGTAATTATAGGGGGGGGGGGGGGGCTAATTATAGGGGGCTAATCATAGGGTTTACGGTATATAAGCCCGTCCGTCTGCCGCCTGCCACAAACTCCCCCACTGCACCCCCACACCAGAGTGTATCCGAAATGGCAAGCGTTTTTCCTTGTGGGCAGCGCATCCGGCAATATTTCCCAGCGCAGTCCGATGCAAAGCTGCTCGTTTCTCTTGGGCAACCGCATTTTCTGGTAAATTCATGCGTCACTGCGTGAAAATTATTGTCCCACTCAAGCAACTGGATGACAGCTTCATTAGCTCTTTTGCGTTCACTTCGCTACGCAATGTTGCACAGTATTTTTTGAATTTAGTGGCGTTGGCGCTTCTGCTGCGAGGCGGCAAGGACCGAGTCTGAGGATCCTCAATGGCGCTCGGACACCAAGAAAGAAAGCAGCTCTCTTCGGAGGGTACTACAGTGGTAGTCGAAAGATAGGTTTGCCAGCCACTCTATTCAACGCATCGATTGTTAGGGCGTCGCCGCTGCCTCGTCCATCGCACGCACGCACGCACGCGTTTTTGCCGCCGGGCAGTGCCATTTTATCGATTTGTAAGCGTTATATTTCCACGCTCTATGGTGATCGGTGATATCCTAGTTGCTCCTACTAGTCAATCGTCTCGGTGTTCGCGCACGCTCCAGCGTCCGTTGGTCGGCTCCTACTCGTGCTCTAGCCATGTCCCCACTTCGCTTGTGTCTGTCTCGTGTTGTGGAATGTGGATTGTGGAATGATAAATTGAGGTAATGAGTCGAATGATCGCGGACGCACCGTTATACCGACGCCAAGCTCATGGCATCGCCCGTCATTGTCCTCTAGCCCAGGGCACTATTGAAGGATGTACGGTAGTTGGGACTTGTATACAAGTAAGTACTTGTACTTGTACACAACGTTATAACGTTCGTTTTGGGCGCTGCCCAGCCCAGAATTGGGCAGCCGAAGCCAGAGCCCGCAATACCCCCCCCCCCCCACGATGGAAGTTGACGGGCCGGCGCAGTGCTGCTAATTTTCTCGCAAAAGAAACGACGGCTGCTGCCGAGAAATTCCGGACGGCGAATCTCGCGGCTGTTGCGCTTTTTCTGGCCATCCTTCCGCCTTCGACCCGCCGCTCTGCCCATACCGCGTTCGTCTCACCCCCCCCCCCCCGCTACTACGCGTTTCGCTTCTCAAATTTACAGTTGAAAAAAGTGATACGAAAATGCATAGCCGCGGTAAATAGATCGATTACAACTACGAGCTAGTGCTAAAGAAATGAGTTTTTTGACGGATTGCGTGCTGGTACTACTGATCGGCTCAGCGTGGTCCGATAGGAGAATTGAAAAGTATTCGGCAGTCGTGATCGTAAGCAATGGTCTGGTGTTTTAGCTGTTGTCTTTGTTACCGAAATTGTAATTGTAGTTACGACTTCAATCAGATAAATAAATTAATTAGAAAAGTTCAGTTGGTCAGCCACGGCAAAACCGCTCCCATGGAGAAGCTGCCGGCTGAGAACGAGCAGGATTTCAGGTCGAGATGGTTCTTTGGAGCGGGTCAACTAACAAAAGTGTGCTTCAAATTCTTCTGTATTGTTATCTAAACCACAACTACAACTTCTTAAAGCCTAGCCTGCGGCGTATTCACTGCGCCAGTTGGGCAAAGGTGTCTTCCACCGCTTCCGCAATGAGCGAGGCATGCTCATCCACAACTTCAGCATCTATCGACCGGAGACCGTAAGCGACGGAAATACAATTGTGGAAGTTGGCTGCACAGTAGCGGCACTAGTAGGCGGCCACACTTTATCTACGGTATCTACAATTTTTAAAAGCACACGTAACACCTTTTTCTATCGTTTTCCTTCCACTTGTTTTTTTCTCTCTATCTTTCTCTCCGTTTTCCGATGCTCGTCCTGTCGGCGGCTGAGGAGCGGTTTCTGCAGAGCGCCCAGCTGTTCGCGAGCAGCTTCTTCAACACCGCCTATCTAACGCCTTCCAGGGACCGCTACGGGGCCGCACTTGACGATGGCACGGACGCGCCGAACTGGTGGTGGCCCGTGGTCGCCGTGAGAAGCAGCACCGTGGTCGGACAGCAGGATGCGGTCTGCACTTACCGGAAGCGTTTGTTTGGCTCGTGCGGCGTGCGTAAACCCTCCAATATAGCCACCGAGGTACTAGGAAAGCCTCCTTGCTTGCTACGGCGCGGGCACGCGGGGAAGGGGCAGTGGGGGGAAGAGACTTGCAATTTCAACCTCTATACATTTCGCGAGTGCATTTTTAGTCAGCATTGTTGCATAGTCAAAGCGCACGTTCATAGTCAAAGTCGAGCTTAGTCTTTTCCTCATTTTAGTCCTCAATTTAGGGCAATTGGCAAATTAGAGTGGGTAGGAGCACTCTAATTTTATGTGTGTGTGCCACTCTAATTCAAGTGCGTCGCTCTACTCTAATTCTAGTAGCTCACTCTAATTTTAATTCAAGTACCGTATACCACTCTAATTCTTACGTGCTGAAGGATACAAGTGGCGTATCGTTTGCCAACCCCGATTGAATTAGAGCGCTCTAATTTAATTCGAGTGCCAATTATTGTCAGAATACGGGCCCTGCCTACACGACACTACAAGTACGCTTCAGAAATGTACTGACGGCGATATTTGTGTCCACATTTGGTATGTAGAAGACCCATATGAAGAGAAGAGAGGAGAGGCACAGTTATTTTAACCTAGCCGTGCACACAGTCGTCATTTACAAATTCCACAAATTGCTTTCAAGTGGCATTCAACGGTCAAATTAGCGTTTAGCTTTTGGACGCTCCCAATGCGGACTGTCCGGCCAGAGACCGCACGGTGATGGAGAAACTGGACGTGCACATTAAAGATTACGACGCCCATAAGGTAAAAACGGGTTCTGAAAATATCCCGTACACACACAACACAGTGCACTTAGGGCACTCATGCGTCTTATTTTCCTAGTCTACTATTGAACCGCTTGCGGTAGATACAGTACTACAGTAGACGCCTTCTGCATGCAACAGCTTGGCACTTTGCAGCAATGAACAAGCGCGCATGCACGCTCGAGGAGGCACGGTGTGTTCGTTCATTGCCTTTCAGCAACCCCTTTTCGAGTTCTTGTCAAAGGGGAGCGGCCTGAACATCAGCAGCGCGATGGATCTTGGTCCAATAGCCGACTATTTTGAGTTGGCCCCAGGAGCTGCATCCATCGCTTGGGCGAACGAGTCGGTTCGAGAGGAGGTTCACGAAATCTGGTCCGACTTACAGCGACGGAAGTACAGCTTCGAGGACATTGTCAAGGCAGAATCTGGTGAGAAGTCGACTTGACCCCACCTCGCCCACCCATTCAGGGTTGTCCAAACGTGCTTAGTCAGTGTATGTCAGCGTATCTCAGGGATGTTGCTTCTCGTTATTTCTTCCTCTCGCTTCTCAATATTGGAAGGCAGACACTACTTTTTCAATCTCTAGGTATCTGGGGCCCCATTAAGGGGGGGGGGGGGGTCCACTACTCGAGATGGTATGTACCGTAGCAACAAGACAAGGGTGTTCCCCTCCTACGGCCGGAACGAGTCAGATGTACGTGTGTGCGGTACATACATGAACGCCGTTCAAGTACAGGCCGTCTTCTCTACGAAGTGAGTTCGGAGCTGCAACGGAAGTCAACGGGCGGCCAGAGCCAGCGCGTCGCCAGCGTCTACGTGACGGTTGAGTTCCCTTGCAATTGTTGCGACAAAGGACACTTATATACGGGAAGTGGGGCAAGCTTTACTTATTGGATGTACAGTATTCGAAATTCAAATGAGAGCACACGTGCTGCCCTCTTTAGGAGTGCACATGCTCCGCACCAAATTTGCTCTGTCGCTCTAGCTAGGCTATTGATTGTAGGCAAACTCTACATGCGGGAGGCGCTACAACAACGTGCTACAAATATTTGCAATCCCGCATTTGAGAGAGGCATGTTCGTGTTTTATTTAGTGCCGCGCGACGCTGACTGCGTTCGAACGAGCGATGCAAGTTGGGACAAGTGACGTATTTCCCTACAGCAGCGCCATCGTTCTGCAGCTGAAACGCAGAGCCGACGGCAATTTCACGGTCGACATGTCGAGATATCAGCCCGATTTACACAGTGGGTCTTGTCAGGAACGCCACTGCATTTTCTAGCGGTTCCGTTGTCGTTGCGCCACTTACGTACTGTAAATCGCAGGACCACAACTTCACTATTCTCCTTTCTAGCGTATCCGAACCCGTTGTCGTTAACAATCGACGAATTGAACGAGCGAGTCAGGGAGTACTTTTTGGAGAATGATGACGAAGTGAGGAAGTTCTGCTTTGGCGAAGATGGTGTTTTGTTAGAAGAACGTGAAGAGGCCAGTGCAAGCTCGCCTGGTCAATTGCACTCCGTCCACAGTGTCACGGCGTTGTTGACTATTTTTTGGATTAGTCTAGATTTCTTGAGACGATATAGACGCCCGCGATGAGTAGTTTGCGTTTGTCTGGACAGGTAACATGTTCTTTTATCTTTTGATGAGCCCTGGTTTGGAAGAATTTAAAACTGTGCCAGATATACTGTACTTGCCTACCTACATGTAGAATCCGACTGCTTATGCTTTGCTTATGCTGCTGCTTATGCTGCTTATGCTGCTTATGCTTTGTGTCTAAAAACACTGCCGTTGCCGCACACGAGAAAAAGTCGCGAAAATTCTATCAAATGGCACAATTAGAGCGTGCATTGAACCACGCAAGTTGAGTGCAGCAAGTTTAAGTGCTGCTAAGCACGTGCATCGATTACTTGATCAGCACCAGATCACACCTCAGCAACTGTCACGTTCACCTGTTGATCGATGCGATGATTTGTCGGCCGTTCAATCATGCTGACCGCCCGCTCAGGCTCCGTAATTGCCGACATCGATGGTCGAGATCTGCTTGTAGACAAACTTCTGAAATGAGTTGGCTGACAAGCCCCTTTGTCTAGCTCCAGGAGGCTCAGCGTAAAACCTATGATATGCGCGTCCTCGCGACAAGCCCCTTCTAACCTAAGATACGAGCCGGTCTTTCACTGAGGCCATCAGAAATCGCCTCCTTATGGTAAGTGCCCTAGCCTAGACCAGTCACTAGGGACGTTTACCACATATGTACCTATGAAGGTCCCAATTACTACAATTTGGTGGAGTTTCTCCACTCCAGTCATGTTGGTGCATCACTTTCTCGCGTGAAATATGACTACAATGTATGTCCTTTTACCTTTGACCTTCTTTGACAAGGAAATGGTTTGACAGTGGAGATGCATAATGTGCGTCTGCGCTGTCACCTATGTGGTTGGGTTTCATGCTATGAAATTGTACTGTAAGCCCTCCCCCAGTGATTAGTAGAGCCCCCCATGATCAATGCCCTCTAAGAGCGCATCCGAAATGGTAGACACATGTGCGACATTTGGCACGCAGCCCCGAGCTCACAGCGCCAGGCCATTTCTCTTCCTCGTTTACATGAATAAAAATGTCTCGAAATACACCAGAATTCAGCAAAATGAACACCGAAATATTACCTCCTTGCGTTGGACAGCCGATTTCTCAGCCTATGCAGCTGCTGGTCTTCCAAGTGACGCCTCGCCACCTCCTCCGCCGGAACTAGCAGCATGTCATCCGGGTTGAACTTGTGTCGTCCCAAGTTGTCTTTGGGCACAATGTCCTGGGAGAATAGGTAGATTGTACTGCTTCATTGAGGTTGGCTGCACGCAAATATTTTGGTGCCTTAATTCTCAAGGAGGCTCGGGTGTGCGGGACGAGACTGGTGGGACGACGCAGAGTGACGAAATCTTTGTCTTCTTCCGTCGGCACGTCAATCGGACACTGCCCGCCGATCTCTTCGTCCGACAGCAAGGTGGCGACAAATTGATTTCGATCGAGAATGTAGTTCAGCTCTAAAAATGCAGATCATATTGGAAACGCGTGCAAAGTACTTAGCGACGTGGTACAAACTTTAGCGAATTGCTTCAACATAACATAAAGAGAACAAATTACTCAATTTCCCGTTTTACGGCCCGTACCGAAATCGTCGTCGTCCTCGCCAAACGGATTCGACAAGTATTGGCCCACTTTCATCCAACCGATGTAGAAAATGCTGGAAATATTTAAATTTAAATGGGGCGAATTCCATGTCTTACGAAACGATATCTAGTGGTTATTATGGTGTATATTCGTGCGGGTATTGTGTGCGCGGCTGCTGTACGCCCATCTAAGACTCACAGTTGCATCACTGTAAAAATGGGGAACGGAGTGAAAACTTCAGTTGCACGAGAAGCCTCGTCCAAGCGGTTTTGTCGAGCCAGTAAACACATGGCGAAGTAGCTGTACGTGGCGATGGATACCACCTGTAATAATCAATATTTTCAAACTGTTCGATATCTACAGAGTCGATATTTACAGTACATGAATTTTAAAGTTCAGACAGAGCATAATAATTCGTGTTACGATGCGGAATGTACCTGTGCATAGACAAGCGGGATCTTGACCCAGTCGAAAACTAATAGGGAGGCAAAACCAGTTCTGAACAGCAACAGCTCGTCCACGCACGCCTTGAAGCCGACCGCATTCAGCTTGCCCGACACGTAGCACCTAGGCGTATACATTTATGCATACCACAAACCCTATAATTGGCCCCCCTTTATTTAGTCCCCACTCCCCTACAATTACACCTCCTCCCTACAATGGACCAAGGCAAGTCTAAAAGGCAAATTTTTTATGTCTGGGTGTATTTATGTATGTACCTACAGGTACCTATGTATGGGGGTGTATGTGCATGATAAGAAACCCCCTCCACGAGCTTTGCGCCAACAAAGCCCTCCGCACATCGACGCTTCTGGTTTTTTAGCTCCCCCCCCCTTGAAATTACACCCCTCCTACAGCTCGAATGAAACAATTATCGGGGCTAATTATAGGGTTTACGGCATGCTAGTGCGTTCGCGGTCAGTGAGGCTATGCGACTTTTTGAGCAGGTTGCCCATCCAGACGCAGACGACGAAGTAGCGACCGTGCTGTCCGTCGAAGCCTTGATAGGCGGCCCACTCGGCTTCGGTCATCAGGCCGGCTTCCACCAGGTGGCGCTCCGTTGGGAAGCGTTTGCGCGTCCGCAAACTGATCTAGTGGGCGCCATAGGCACAGTCTGCTGCCTGCCATTCGACAGCCTTCGAAAGTGTACAAATTGCAATGTGGCTGAGAAAGTGTACACCAACTCGAATCGATGATTTAAACTTCGACAAATTTTAGGTCAAATTGCTGATGCAAACGCAGTTTCTGACTGGTTGCGCCTATGGTCCCTGGCGCCAGACGATCGCCGAGACCAGACTGGTCCATCTGGCCATGGTCTTTCTGGGGTTGGTCGTTGGGTCCCGTGCGGAGTCGTCTTCGCCGTCAACGATGTAATAGTTCATGCTGAGCAACAGCCTGTCAGGCCAGGAAATCCAGTTGAACTGCTCCCACCAGCTGGAAATAAAGTCCCGCGCAGTTTTCAAAAAAGATGAGTTACAGTACCTATTTGGTGGACAAAAGACAGTGACAGACAGACTGCTGCACAGCAACTAAAGGGTGTTTTTTTTAAATTATCACATTTCTTTTTTGAATAACTTTTGTTTCCTTTGTCGGATTGTTATCAAATTTGGAACACTTATACTCAAGACTTTGGGATTTTGTCTGAAAAAGGAATCGTCGAATTCGGTTGAGGATTCCGAGAGTTATAGCGCTTCAAATCAGATGTCGCTTTTTGGGCAGATTTTACAAACGAAATCGTTTGAATCGTAAGTATCCCGTACTGTATGCCAAATTTCAAACGCCAAACTTTGCTTTTGGCAGCTCGTCCAATACGGTCGGCGCACAGTAACACGACTGAAACCGCCCCCCTCTCCATCCGCCCTCCCCCCACTCCATACCAACCCAATGGCCGAGGTTGTTCGCCATGTGAAATCTGCCCAAAACGCGACATCTGATTTGGAGCGCCATAACTCTCGGAATCCTCAACCGAATTCGACGATTCCTTTTTCATACAAAATCCCAAAGTCTTGAGCATGAGTGTTCCAAATTTCATAACAATCCGAAAAAGGAAACGAAAGTTATTCAAAAAAGAAATGTGATAATTAAAAAAAAACACCCTATATAATGCTAGTGTCCGCAAGAGGGCAGCGTACGGCCTAGAGAATCGGCCTCTTGCGCGCGCGGTTCTGGGTTTTCTCGACTCTTGATGGACCCACTAGATCGAGGACTTCCCTCTCAATGGATTTTCTCGTCCTGTCGGTGCCCTAGATTACAGGTGGCGTTCTTCCGAATGTCTTGGGCTAATTATGCGGCTCTAGACAGGCGAAGGCGTCATGGAGATGGGTATGCTATACGGGCCGCTGAGGGCCTCCTAGCGTTGCCCCAAATCCAACACTAGTGTCCGCACCGCGCGATGACGAGCGCGACGAAGAAGCCGAGCAGGAAGTTGAGCGGGATGAGGCCGGTGCCCTTGTCCGCCCAGCGCTTCCAGCCGTTCAGGTAGACCTTGCCCTGCTCGTCCAGCGCGAACCAGTCGGCGGCCATGATCGCGTAGTAGAGCGTCAGGAAGATGAACAGGTCCGTCAGCACCGCCTTGTACACGCTGCCCTTCCAGCTGAAATGAAACACGCAGCCATTGGCGTAAATGGGCTGGTGACATTGTGGTGGTCGTATTTCGGTGCGTTCTTCTCCGCTATACTTCGTACCGACCCCCTGTGCGCCCGCTCTTCTCGTCCTACCGTATCCGCAGCGGCGCGCACGTTCAAACTGTCGCCTTTGCACTTACGACCTTCCCCCCCCCTTTGCACCCGTGGCGTACTCGTGCCAACCGCTCACGCCACCTTCGCATCTCTTTGTCTTCTTCCCTCCTTCCCTCCTTCCCCCCTTTACGCCCACGCAGAGTGCGCGGCGTTGGCGACTTCTCCGTGCTATCGCCAGTCGGTCGCTTTTCCCCCTTTCCCTTTTCTCTCTTTGCTTCTGCTTCCACCGACCGACTCCCGTGTGGTGGACTGTGCAGCGTCGTATTGCGACAAACCGTTGTTCGCGGGTCTCGCATCGCTCACACGACCACACGGCTCGATGAGAATTACAATTTTTAACGTATAAATCCTTTATGACCCTTTTATAAATGACAATGAGGCGTTCATCAAGCAGAAAACCGGAAGTAAGATTGCAAATCGGATGCTCGCGACTCACCGCAGAAGGATGCGCATAAAGCTGTCCGTGTAGGAGATAGTCATGTCGGCGTCGGCTTCTGACTCTGTTGACTCTTTCACCTGTAGAAGTTCACCGCTTGCGCAGTCCGATTCTTCGCCTACAGCACGCACTGAGTAATGTATGCGGACATCTGCGCAATAGAGAGGCACTAACGTTTGCGTTGCGACCGAGGACACAGCCTTCAAACTCCTTCAACCGAGTTGTTCTGCGGTTGAGACGACGCGTCAGTGCGTGCGTGCATGCGTGCGTGCGCCAGTGTGCGTGTGTGCGTGCGTAAATTCTATGGGCGCCTCTCGCTTTCGCACGCCTTGGTGTAAAGTCGTCGTAAAATTTCCATTGCTGCGCCTTTGTGCGCTGTTGTGTCAGCAGAGACATCACACAACACAATGGCGCAACTGTACATGTATGTTCCTTCTACCAGAACCGCTCACAAACCACAATGGTATATGACAAGTGGCACAGTCGGATAACGCATGCATGCCCCAATTGCTCCGCGATAGTATTTCAACGGCCACCTAATGTAGACTACCAGTATCGTAAATTCTCCAATAATGCCCCCCTCTTGCAAACGGTCTCAATACTGGGGCCCGCCTCGGAGTATCCGAGGGTTAAAACAATAGTACCTCCATAGTACTATTAAGGAAAAATTTGCAGACAGCTGCAAAAAAGGAGAATATGTGACTTCCGTAGACAGAAGTTGAGCTTGAAAAGAAAAAATGGTATTTGCACATTGCTGAAGTCCACTTTGAAAAAAGATTGTATAAGAGCATTGCAGTGGAGTCCACTTTGAAAAACGATTGTATAAGAGCATACAATGGTATGAACAATCAATTTGCTTGTCACATATTCGGCGTTTTTAGCGCTCGCTACATGATGACAGAATACAGTGGCACTTATAGCATACCAGGAAAAGCGCATATACCAACCTACACACGCACTCACACGTGCGTGCACACGCACGCATGCACGTACATACATAGACACCGAAATATTTTGTAAGTTGGAAATGACGATCCAATGAATAGAATATTTTGATTCTAATACAGTTCGAATTATGATACCTACAAATTATTCTATTCTATTCTGCAAACATACCTGCAGTCTGGAATCGGGATAACTGATTTTTGTATCACAGTAACAGAAATTTGTTGGGTTAATGGATGGAGAGTATACACAACAGGCACTTCAGGTATAATTTAAGGAGCTGTTCTACAACCACAATCTACATTAGCGTACCGAAGCTTATCATTTACCTGTCCTTTGAAAATCCGTAATCAGCAGCGTTGAAATACATACCACACCACACCAAGAATCCTGTTGCACTTATGGTTTTTAGTTCTACCTGCAACGTGCGTAGGGCAGTGGTGTGTGCCACTTTTAGCTGGGCAACAGCGATGTCGCTAGAATGACTGTTGTCCAAAATGAAATATGCCAAAATAGCTCACGCTAAAAACGCCGAATATGTGACAAGCAAATTGATTGTTCATACCATTGTATGCTCTTATACAATCGTTTTTCAAAGTGGACTCCACTGCAATGCTCTTATACAATCTTTTTTCAAAGTGGACTTCAGCAATGTGCAAATACCATTTTTCTTTTCAAGCTCAACTTCTGTCTACGGAAGTCACATATTCTCCTTTTTTGCAGCTGTCTGCAAATTTTTCCTTAATACAGTGTTTTTTCGTATTGATATGTACAAAATGTGCACCACGCGTGCACTGATTTCGGGTGCCAACAAGGGGCACCCACACCAGGGGCGTGAGTTTAACTACTGCAGTACCACATGTAACCGGTTTTGTGAAGTGGGGGGGGGGGGGGCGACGTGCCAGCCCATTATGGGGTAACCAGATTTGAAGAAAAAGGGAAAGGGTGTCATAAGGAAAAAAAGTGTACCTAAATAATGTCTAAATATAGACACTTCCTGACTATGGCGTGAGTGTCGTATCCGAAACGTCGTATTAAATAAAAAATGTGTACAGTGTAGAGGTTCAAAACTGTAGAATTTCTTTACAAACACCTTCCTTCCTGGGCAACGTCTCGGACACGAAGGGCGTGCTGCGACTTCTCAAGTGACAGAATCAGGGGCTAAACACCAGCGAGTGGCGCGTGACGCGCTCGTTACCCCAAGCCTGACCTCGAGGACGCCACCATCATCGGCATGCTCGTTGAGGACGTGTCCTACGCGGCCCTCTGTGCGGCCAAGATGGTGGTCAACTATGGCGCGCGTGCGTGCGTGCGTGCGTGCGTGCGTGCGTGCGTGCGTGCGTGCGTGCGTGCGTGCGTGCGTGCGTGCGTGCGTGCATGCGTGCGTGCGAGAGCGCGTGCATGCGAGAGTGCGGGCGTGCGTGCGTGCGTCGGTGTGTGCGTGCGTGCGAGAGTGCGAGAGTGTGGACGTGCCTGCGTGCGTGCGTGCGTGCGTCGGTGTGTGCGTGCGTGCGAGAGTGTGGACGTGCCTGCGTGCGTGCGTGCGTGCGTGCGCGCGTGCGTGCGCGCGCGCGTGCGTGCGTGCGTGCATGCATGCGCGCCTTGTGAGGTTGCACATGAGAGTGCACATCCGAAAAGCACTTGATGTTCACTGCTTTGATAAAGTCAACCAAAAAATATTTTAACAACTGAATACAAAAACGAATAAAAAAATGAAAAAAAATGTAGGGTAAGTCGTGGGAACAACATGGGTGGAGCAGGAAAGGACACTGGGGTAACGCAATATTGATTTGTTTTCAGGAGATGGCAGAGACGCCAGCGGGAGTCGAACCCGCGACCTCTCGATTGGTTGTCTAAGACCCAATGTTACTAAGTGTTCCAGATCTCAAGCTTGTGGGCATTTAGGAAGAATCCATTTGGGGCATTCATTTCTGATTGTATACAGCGTATGCTTGCAAAGTTTCATCCCGATTACTTTAACAAAACAATTATTAAAAAATAATATTAAAAAAAAATCATTTTTTTGAAGGTTCAGGAGCTCATATCTCCTTATCCAGTGATGGAATTTCAAAACATTGACTTACCGAGGACTCCCCTTGACCTATTGTTCACGAAAAACGAAGAAAAATTGGGGGTTTACTGGGCATTTTTTGGAGTTTTACTCTTGTCGGAACTATCAAAAAAAATCGGCTATGGCGACATGGACGTCGGAGCCGCAAAATCTGCTCAACGGGAAATACTACATGTGTGGGGGATCAACTTTCACCATTATAGCGAATCTCTGTGATGAGCGGTTGAGGCGCCTATAGCGCACAAAATTTTGGTCGAAAAAACGGCTATGTCCAAGAAATCGGGCAAAATCGGCCATAACTCAAGATTGGTAGGACCTACGCGCAAATCCTTTTTAGGTAGAAATTGCCATCATTGGCTGAGAGTACACGCCAAGTTTCAGCCCAATCGCAAGTGGCGTTCAGGAGCGGCGGTCCAAAAAAGTGGCAGAGAACATGAAAAAAAAAAAACTCGCGTTTTCACAACATTTTCAGAGGTATCTCCCCCTTGACGTAAAACAAGGAAACGCGTTATGGCGGGTTCGATGCCCCAGAAGAAGGCGGTTCATTTGAGTCATAACGCGCCGAAATCCGTTCAGGCAATCAAAAGTTATAGGCGATCGAAAATTCAAAAAGCCGCATTCAGAAGTCGTCACATATTAGGGTTGTACGCTGACGCGTACACCCTGATTGAAGAATTTGTGTTACCAACAATGTATGTGTGTGTACACTACACAAATACCAACACAATTGTCAACGTGAACACAATCATTGGACGATGGAAATGATGCTGTGTGTCCAAAACAACTAACGTACAGGGACTTACAATAGAATGAGTGTACGAACGTGTGCAGCGGGCGCGGGGAGGTGGAGGGATACCAACATGTGTGTTTAAAATCATTAGTGAGGGTATTTATGAGCGTACTATACAAGTTAGTAGGTACATTGTGCTCTTCTAACGGTTAAAATACATTAGAAATAGTCGTCTAGCCACGGTTGAATTTTGGCGATGTCGGAATCTTATCGAACAAATGTCAGAAGGGTGTGCTCATCTTCAGCGAGGCCATGACCCTGACCTTTACGATTACGATACGATTACGATTAACTTTAACAAAATTAGCAAAGAATACCGATGGAGATTGGTATATGTGACTACTGGCTAGCATTCAGCGTGGTTATCGGTTTTAGGCCAAAAGCCGCCCGCCAAGTGGACTACACATACTAGCCAAAAACCATCAAACAAATCTACTGTTCTACACCGGTTTAGTAGAGGTGGTCATTCGGGAGGCAAGGCGTCTTCGAAAACGCTGTACCCTTCTCTCTGCAAGGAGATCGGTCAACTAGCCAATCAGCGCAGCTTCTCTCGTCAGCCAATCAGCACTCGAGTTGGTCCATTCTGTGCAAGACCAAGGGCCGCGGCCGTTTCTGCCGGCGGTCCACGTCAAAGTTGGCCGCCTTCTCGCGCATCGGACGCGTACACTCGGCGAATTTGTCGATGATCATACTGATTGGAAACGCCAGAACGATGATGCCGCACACGCTAGCGCAGGCCGCAACCATCTGGCCGCCTAAACTGCAGCTATGTGCCAGTGCGTGCGTGCGTGCGTGCGTGCGTGCGTGCGTGCGTGCGTGCGTGCGTGCGTGCGTGCGTGCGTGCGTGCGTGCGTGCGTGCGTGCGTGCGTGCGTGCGTCACGGCGCACCAAACGTCTTGGGAACCATGTCTCCATAGCCCACAGTCGTCATGGTGATAACACACCACCAACAAGCGGACGGAATCGATGTAAACTTGGTTGTTGGATCGTCTTTTTCCAAAAAGTAAATGGTTGTTGAGAACAGGACAATGCCAGTCTGTAGAAGGGGAAGGCATGGTCGCAAATTGAGGCGTGAATATTCAACTTTGGAGCCAGCACAAATGACTCACTCTTACTAACCAGCGGCAATTGTAGCGATATTTTGATACGATTAACTTTTCAATTTTACATTTTTTAGAAATTTCTTATTTATCCCTTTATACAAGAAAGCGGCAAGCGACACCGCCGTCCCAAGAGGAACATGCCAAGCATGGAGAGCTCCCGAACGCTCTCCTTCATCGTGTCTCCAAAGGCTCGCAGACCCGTACTGTAGCGCGCCAATTTGAACACTCGGAAGACGCGCGCCACTCGTAGCACGCGCAAGACGACCATGGCGCCTGGAATAATCAACAAGCACAGGATCTGGCATGTTATCTGTACCTGCACTCTAAATAAAATGACGCACCCTGGAGCTTGCCGAGCTCGTTGGCCCTGACGCCTACGACTTCCAAGGCCGTCTCCGCGTAGAACGGAGCGATGGTGAGCAAGTCGGCCAGGTTGAGGAATCCTTTGAGGAAACCGGTTTTGTCCGGTGCGACGGCCAGTCGGAGTCCGAACTCGGCCGTGAACCAGACCATGCAGGCGCACTCGACGTAGTGGAACGCGACGTGCGGCTCGCGCGTCCTGGGGTCTTGCACGGCCGGTAAGGAACCGACGATCAGACCTGCAGCAGTGCGGAATCGGTGGTGAGGGCGACGCTAGGAGGTCAGTGGCTGGCCCCAAAGCAACATTTCACGTTTCGTTTCGCTTCCCTCTTCGTTTCACTACCCAGCGTCACCTGCTAGTGCTGAGTGAGATCTCGATACTAGCCATTCGGTTGCCCGCCCCTCCCACCCTGGTGTGTCAGTCAGCCCGCGTCAGAGCGTCTGGAGGGCACACGCACCGACGACGGAGAGGAGGACGAAGGCGACGGAGGTGACGGCGAAGACGACGGCGGCGTTCGACGACCGCGGCGTCTCGGTGACGGCCCAGAGCCTCGCGCGCAGCTTGCCGCAGCGCAGCGTCTCGAACCTCTCGACGCGCTCCAGGGCGCCGCCGCACTGCGGCCGGTGCTCCCGCTGGCGCTGGAAGGCCAGCATGGCCGCGGTCGTGGCGCTGCTCTTCTTCCGAATGACACTGCTGGCCGTCGCCGGGCATTCCTGCCGAGAAGGCGGTCGGGGAGACGGGCCGACCGGCGCCGGGAGGCCGTCGGCGCAGCAAGGAGAGAGGTAGCCGGCGGACACGTTCCAGTAGTGCAACTCGTCGAGAAAACGGTCTGCGCAGACGTCGACGGGACGGTGGAGGGTGCCTGAACGACGGGGCGTTTAATTCAACCCTAGCCATGACGATCCAACTGTCACGCCGTGCCTGTAACGCAGAAGTCCCAGATGTGCTCGAATAGGACGGGCGACCGCTCGAAGTAGTACTCGACGAGGCCGGCCGGTCCGTCGCGGATCACCGCGTCGGCTACGGCCGCTTTCTTGTCGGTCGACAGCTGGCCGAATTGCGCCATGAGGCTCTCGGGGCAGCGCCGCTGCAGCGTCTGCAGCCTCAGCGCGCACGACCTGCCGCCGACGTTGAGGCGGAGCCAGTCGATCGACTCCTCGGCAGGCTCGCGAGGAGGCGACGGCGACTGCCGGTCGACGGAGGGCACTGTCGACATTCTCGTCGTCATGCGCAGCCGCACCGTCGGGCCCGACGACGACGACGAGCTGCACGACTGACGTGGCCACGGCGGCCGGGCGTCGGCGGCGCCAGGATAATGGGCTTGTTGGCAAAGAGAGATAATCGCTCTACTATTTTAGCCGGGAAATTAGCAAGCTTTGTGCCGTGAGGGTGGGGGTGGGTGTGGCCGCTCTGCTGCACCCGGTCGCCGACGCCCGCCTCGCGGTCGGAGCGGACGCGCCGCTTCGAGCGCGTGTAATACATGCGCTTCCGGGCGGGCCGGGCCGGTCGTCGACTTGACTTCTCGATTACAAGTCCGCTACGGCTGGCCTCGATCGAAACGCGCCGACTTCGACGCTCGCGCCATTTGTCTCTTCTCTCCGCCTCCCCTGCCTCCCTCCTCAATCCCAGGAAGGAATCAGCGCCGTCAAGTGACGAGCGACGCCGGACGGCCTCCGCCCGCCCGCCGCCGCCGCCGCCGGCCTTTCTCATTAGAAGCCCGTCCTCGCATCGGGCCCGGCGGCGCACAAGTGCACAAGAAGAAGCCACAGCCCATTAGGAGAGATGGCTCCTCGTCCGCTGCTCGATGGATAAAATGGAGATGGCAGCAGCGCGGACGCGGCTGAGGACGAACGCCGCAACGTGCATACCTTCCCTCTCCTGTCTTTGACTGAACGAGACAAGCCGAGACACGCGACTCAAGCTACATTCCCTCCGAGGCCGATCCATACAAATGATACGCGTCCCACGGACGAAAGTGGCTAGTTGTTTCTTTAGGCTGCTTTTAGACTGGAGAAGAGTGGAGACTAGCCACGAAAACAACTTCCCAACCACGCAGGCGCGCACACACGCACGCACGAGTTTCGGTGCGCCGTGCGCCAGTGTTGTTATGTGTTACGCTACGGTTAGAGGCTGGTGCGTGTAGCTGCTTACTTCCTTTTCTCCTGCACGGTTTTTGGCGACTTCACTTTCTTTAGAACAGCATGCCCAATAAGCAAGTGCCCAAATAAACCGAGTTCAACGCCAAGCTTGAGCCGACAGCAAGCAAAGCAGCGTATATAACCAAACTTTTCGTATCGTTCAAAATTCTTCACCAAAAATAAAAAAAAGGTTCATTCAAAATCTTTCAAAACTTTCAAAATCGCCTAGATGCTTCTGTTTTCGGTTGCTTGTCGTCCCCGAGGCGTTCAGAGACTCGCCAACTTCGTGTAGAGGTTGCCGAACAAGGGTTTGGAACAGCCGGCCTTGAGCGAATTTTTCTCGCTTTTTCGCCGCGCGTCAGCACGGCGAGTTCATATACGGACGGAAAATTTCGTAATGGTCTGTCTGTCCGTCCGTCCGTTACGGACTGGTTCTCCTTTATGGCTTGACGGATCGGGTCGAAATTTTTCTTGAGCATTCTTAGGACCAATTTGGAAATACACCTTTTTTAAATTTATTCTAAAAAAATTATAAAAAAAAAAATTTAAAAAAACGTTTCTTATTTCTGTGTCCTTGAGCAAAATTTCTGTCAAAACACATGCTTAAGGATAGGGCCCAATCTGTGAGGAAAATTTGTGTGTCTGGGAGCAAAATTTCTAGGTCAAATTTGGGAAAACCCATCGTTAACGATAGGACTAGGATGTGTCCCAATCTGGGACGAAATTTCTGGGTCTGGGAGCAACATTTCTGGGTCAATTTTGACAGTTTCTGCCACGTTATTTTCCGCAAACCGCGGAGCAAAATTTCTGTGTCCTCCAGCAAAATTTCTGTTAAAACACACGCTTAAGGATAGGGCCTAATCTGTGAGGACAATTTCTGTGCCTGGGAGCAAAATTTCTGTGAAAACACATGCTTAAGGATAGGGCCCAATCTGTGAGGAAAATTAATTTCCGTGCGTGGAAGCAAAATTGCTGGGTAAATCTGGAAAAACGCAATGTTAAGGATAGGACTCAGACGTGTCCAATCAAGGAGGAAAATTTCTTTTGTCTTTCCGCAATTTTTGCGGAAAATAACGCGGCTGAAAGTCTGCGTTATTTTCCACCGCACACTTGCGAACGCACTAGTGCGTTCGCCAGTACGCGCGTCGGTCCAGCCAGCCAGTCACCCACTCCCCTCTGCTACGGGGCTACCTACCCCGCTACACAGGCAGTGTGCCAAAAGGCAGCGTTGACTCCTTTGGCCCTGTATTAGGGCGGGGAGGGTGCAGCGTGGATGCCTTTAGGGCGCATCAGTGCATTCCTGTGTACCTACTAGGGATGAGCATGGGCCTGAAGATCTCGGCCCAGCCCGGCCCACCAGATAGTCCGGCCCATCCCGGCCCAGCCCACGCGTCAAAAACCAGGCCCAGGCCCGGCCCGGCCCATCCAACTGCTCAAATTCCAGGCCCGGCCCGGCCCGGCCCATCCCAAGAAATAAGTACAGTGGTGCACTAAAATAAGTTGTACATGTACGTACGCCAGTTCGCGTTTTTTCACTACACATACACAGAGAATGGCGCTTCTGGCTTTACAGCTTCCAACCATTTTTTGGCCTCAAGATTGACCGTGTTTGTCAATTGAAGTTGGCCGCTCACAAAGGGTTTGTTGAGAAAAAAAAGGCGCTGCCCATGTCTGATGTATTATCTATCGTCGCCAAGCCAGTGATGTAGAGGCGGCGCCTGGAGGGCGCCGAGCTGGCAGTCGTCACGAGCGCCTTGCTCGCGATGGACGTGAGGCTGGGCTAGCGCCAGATGCTCATGCCTTTTAGTACTACGTCGTCGTCGTCGCTTCACGTCTGTTGTCTGCTCGTCTGTGCCTCACGGTCTAAGGGCCGTGACGACAACGAAAACGGCGACGGCGACGACGACGGCAACGTCGCGACCAACGCGCTAGATTAACAGTGAGACGACGCCGTCACGACGAACTTTTAGGCGCACTCGCGTCCTTAATGCCTCCTTTCTGCTGAATAGTCGCCGTTACTTACAATATGCATAACATACAATGTAGATTCCTATGTTTCAGCCAGGAACGTCCGGCCCGGCCCGGCCCGGCCCACACCCCCAAAACGCAGGCCCGGCCCGGCCCGGCCCACAGGATGGGCCTGGGATTCCGGCCCAGCCCGGCCCATGGGCCGGGCTGGGCCGGGCCGGGCCGGGCCGGCCCAGCCCATGCTCATCCCTAGTACCTACGCACGGACTTGGAGCTCCTCCCTCCTGCCTCCTCCATCGGCAATTGCGATGCAGATTTTTGGACTAAAAAAAAGCAAGGTGGTGTAGCATTCTGCAATGCAACAACATCACATTTTTCAATGCAACAAAGGAGACAATAACGGGGCGTCGTATCATTGAAGCTTGTGCGGCGATTTCACCGATTCCAAAGGAATCGGCACCGCTAAAGAAATCCAGGAAGCCTAACACCGTCCAATCCCTGCCGAAGCACTGAAGTTTCGAATGAAAGGCAACAAATTCAAGTGAAGTGCTTTTTGAAACGAGCTTGTTATCGATGCAGACCAGACTGTAGTTCCGACTGCAACTTGGACTGTCATCGAACACTAAACAAAGCGAGTCGACGTGTCATCTGCAACCCATGGACATTAGCGTCATCAATACATAGGTACCTGGGTGCGGGTGAGTGGGAGGGGGTCTTTGAAAGAGCAAAGATACCTAGGAATTTTTCTGAAGCATTTTGTTGAAGAGAAGAACGCATCCACTTCACTCATTTGCGTTTGGGTACCTGTAGGTACAAGTTTGAGTGGGGTTTTGACAAACCCCTATTGAGGCGTGAATGTCTGGCTCGGTACACAATGTGCAATTTTTTGTGGTAATATCTGGTGTCGCGCGCCGGATACGGACCTTTTCTTGACACTGCCCATCCAGCAGTTGCTCGAAGGTGACCAGAAAGAGTATGTCGCGCACGTTCACCTCTGACCCACGAGGGGCCAAACCGTGTCGTCTTCGCGGCCCGTCGGAGTCGCGCACACTGCAACGTTTTCAAAAATACAGTAGTTCCCGCGTGAAATTTTAATGCAGTCCTGCAGCTCGGTGCTACAGCTCGGAGTCGTCTCTGCGGTGGTGTGTGTTCATTGTTCAACTCAAGTTATAGTACCAAGCGTCGCTACGGTAACCGTTAGGTACATAAATTTGCGATCCGCCAGTGTCAGTGCCAGTCACTTTCAAGTTTAGACAGACTGAAGACACCGCCCCGCCTCCTTATTAGGCTGTCGGTCTATTGGACACTGATACCCTATGGAGGAAATACGCTACCTGGGCCTGTATGCATAGACATAGTAAATACTTCTTACTAGGGTAGTTGCAACTTTTTACTAGGTAGTAAGACGCTGGTGGTATTCATAGACGCAGTATATACTATTTACTACCTAGTTGCAACTAGTTACTATAGGTAGTAAAACTGGGGTAGTTTTTAGCAAGCTCAAGGCCCGTATTCATAAACATAGTAAATACTAAATACTAGGGTAGTTGCAACTTCTTACTAGGTAGTAGGATGCGGGTGGTATTCATAAACGTAGTATATACTTTTTACTACCTAGTTGCAACTAGTTAGTAGGTAGTAAAACTAGGGTAGTTTTTAGCAAGCTCAAGGGCTTGCTAACTGGGGGTAGTATCAACTTTTCACGAGCACTTCCATCGATTTTGATCTTTGTAAAGAGCCAAACCGTACAATTTGATACAGCGCTTCATCTGTCGCAGAATTCGCGCGCGTCTCACAACCAGGGTTGCATAAAAAAATGTCAACAAAAAACTTTTTTTAAATCGTTAAAACCCTGCTCACAACTCTACAAGCGTTCTCTACATAGCGCAGATAGCGGCCGAAGTGACTTAGCACATCGCCATGCCGGTCTCTTCAGCAGATCGCTCTTGTGCTTCGGCCGCTCGCTCTTGCGCTTCGGTCGTGCGCAGCTGCTGCTGCAAGACGCGGAGACGGAGCGTGGTGCTTCTTGACGAACGCTGTGAACACCATTGACGAAAAAGACGACATTACCGCTTCACCGTGTCGCAGACGGAAGGAAACGACTGACTGACTGACCCGACTGAGGACGATAGGTATAAATGGTGCACAGCGTGCACGACGTCGTAAACATGAGCATGTATGTACCCGCTGATTAACAACGGGCAGCACAGCGAGATTGCCAGATCGCGATAACGACCGACCCACTTTTCCGTCCTTTCCGATTGCGATTCTATGGTTTGACAGAGAGCGGCCGCTTTCTCCGTTTGACGGATTAACCGCTTCTCCGCCTGCCTCTCAGTAGCTGCTGCTCGTCGCACTTATGGCGGCGTCGTAATGCGTTCGAAAATGCGCGTGTAATGTCCGTGTGAAATCCGCCCTTGTGCGCCGCGCCGTGCCTGTCGTGCCTTCCTTGCCCACCTCGTCCATGACCAGCGATCTCTCTATCCCCCCGTGCATTATATGCAAATCCGCCGCGCAACGACCTTACGACCTTACGACTGCCTTCTGTAGTCCGCGAGCGGCGCGCGTATCGATTAGTTTGAATGTCCACCCCTCGCCACGTGGCCACTCCGCCCGTTGCGAGAGTCTTGCCCAAGTCTTGGCTCCAGCCCTTGGCGCTTGTGAAAAGTCGCCCGCCGTGCGTTGTTCTGTCGGATCTGCCGGCGACGCATGTGTGTGCGCCGGGTCTGGCGTCGCGCATCGCGGCTGAGTTTTGGGTATGTCAGGGGACCCGCGGGCCATGTGGCGGCCAGCCCGCTGTCCGCCGCAGCAAGTTCGCCTTTTTCCGGGGTGGCGGCGGGTAATCGCGGCCCCACCGCCCGAAAAACCGCTGGCGGGTGGGAGCGGCGGCCAACCCGCCAGCCGCCCAGTCCCTTCCTCTCAGCAGTGCGCGGAGCGGGGGCGGCGGCGGGTAATCGAAGCGCCACCGCCCGAAAACCCGCCGAACGTTTGTAGGCTCACAAGACCGTAACACAAGGACATAAATTGTCGTCTTGAATCGCACGCAGCCGGATTAACTTTCGAAAACGCACAGACAAGGGACTACCCTTTGAGGCGCGCTGTTTAGTGGGACACTGTATGGGAAGCTGTACCATTCTCTGCTACCATATTCAGACTATACAACTTTAGCCTAACTTTAGCTCGACTGCCTGCCATCCTTCCAACACATTTCAACGGTAAAAGCAAGCTTCGAAGCGTAGGCCAAGCGGCGGCGCCTCTGGGGCAACAACAGACGCGTGCAATACGTATAACTGTATGTAGTCGAATTTTGACGCACTAAATGCGCCGCCGTTCTGGCTCGGCTCCCGCGGTTTGTTTGAGTCGGATTTCGAGCCAGCTCGACTGCCTGCCATCCTTCCAACACATTTCAACGGTAAAAGCAAGCTTCGAAGCGTGGGCCAAGCGGCGGCGCCTCTGGGGCGACAACAGACGCGTGCAGTACGTAACTGTATGTATAGTTGAATTTTGACGCACTAAGTGCGCCGCCGTTCTGGCTCGGCTCCCGCGGTTTGTTTGAGTCGGATTTCGAGCCAGCTCGACTGCCTGCCATCCTTCCAACACATTTCAACGGTAAAAGCAAGCTTCGAAGCGTGGGCCAAGCGGCGGCGCCTCTGGGGCGACAACAGACGCGTGCAGTACGTAACTGTATGTATAGTTGAATTTTGACGCATTAATGCGCCGCCGTTCTGAGTCGACATCTGTGGTTCTTTTCAGTCGGATTTCGGGCCAGCTCGACTGCCTGCCGTCCTTCCAACTCGAAGTCGACGTGACGCACGCACGGATCGTCGCTCGCACGCACGGACCGTCTGTGGACAGTACAAGGTAGAGTTGGGAAGCGTGTGGGGAGTGAAGTCGGGTTCATGCGAGGCGTGCGTGCGTGTGTGCGTGCGTGGCTGTACGTCTGAGCGATTGCGCGTGTGAGACGACGATGACGAGCGACGTTGAGTGTTTTTTGGTACCAAAAAACATGGGACGGGCAGTACACGCAAAAAAACGCAAGAACGGGCGCGACGACGGCGCAACGGAAACGACGGACGAGGACGCGCAGGCGGCAGAGAGAAGGCAACTGAGACGACAAACAGCAGGGCCGCACATAGGTGTAACTGGGTAGTGTGTAGGTACAGGTCACCCTCCCCAGCTTCGGTCAATCCTGCACGAAAAGTAGGACCCCCCGCCTTGGTCCAACCTGCACTCATTGCAGGTTACCCCCAATGGTTGAATCTGTTTCTCATCATACTTCTCAAGGTGTTTTTTCGGGCCTGTGAGCAGTATTTATCGTCCAAATATCAAAAATTTTCCCTGCGGCGCTGTATTTCACGCACCTACAGACCATTTTTGAGTACATCGAGCGCGTTTTCGGCCCAAAATTCAAAAAATGCCTGCGTCGCTGTTTTCAGCAAAATGTTGAGGCTGAATAACGAGAAATTGTATCAAATTTGGCCGTGCAGGTCACCCGCATCAACTTTTGAAAAATCCCAGATTCACCCCCTCCCAGCTTGGATGGCCACTTACACCTATGGGGCCGCAACTCGATCGAGTTCATCTGTACGGTGATCGAGCAGGCGGGCGGCGGCGAGCAGGCTGTCGTCGAGCTGGGCCGGCTCGGCTGCTCGACCTCGGCCAAGACGGCGGCCAGCGCCGCGCACGAGGCCTCCACGCACTGCCTCTCCCCATGCGACGACACTGCAACGTCGGCACGCGCGCACTCACAAGCAGAGCATAGCTGCTATTTTGGTTTCCACCTCCCATGGAGCGTTGCGCAATCCCATCGATTTTAAACTGCTGTGGAGCTGCCCCCCCCCCCTTTGACCAGCCCCTTCGCGATATGCGAAATCCCCTTCTGGCACCCTGCGAAATGCGAAATCCCTTGGCGCATCACAATCCCACAGCCTCCAACGACAAATGCAAAGCAACGCCGTACACATTCTTACGCTGACGGATGCACTCAGCAGACGTACGCACGCACGAACTCACTCACTCAACAAGCGTGCACGCACGCCCGTGTGTCCGTGTGGGGCGGAATGGGGGGGGGGAATGGCTTCTGATTCGGAAGAGTTCATTCACCTCTCACCCTTCTGGCATTCACGTTCTGCCATTCATTTAGTCCAATTGGGTTGGGACAAATTCCCTTCTTCTAAATGGTGAAATACGGACGGTACTGCACTATGTTGGGGACCCCAAACAAGGAGGATCGTTTTAGGCACTATCAAGCAAGTTTATGCAATACGCATGAATAGTTTGCGCTAGACTGATTTGCGACTTGCTATTAAAATGAAACAATGAAATGAAATTCAGGGCATCTACACCACCCCCCCCCCCCCTTGATCAAACCCCGTTACACAGGTGTGAACCCCTAAGAACCATAGGTGCCCACAGAAAGGGCCAGGGGCGGGGTAAATCGCCAAATTTGTTGAAGGCAGGGGGTGGGTAAATTAGGATTTTCGGGATGGTTTTATACGTTGAAATTGCTCAGAAAATGGTACTTTTTCGCCTCAAAATGGACCCAAAACGTAAAATATTTTTGCAAGATAAATTGACTTGAAGCTCCAGAAAATGAAAGACAGGGGAGGGGTCGTCCTCGTCCCGAAAGTCTTTCAGGATAGGGTCTTCCATGGGAAGGGGGTAACCCCCCGCCCCACCCCCCAATCATAGGTGGGCTCAGGGGTGGTCTAGGGGGGGTTCACCTCCCCCCTGGCTATGGCCGTCCCGCTTTTTTGCGGGAGCGGGGGGCGCCCCCCCCCCCCCCCCTGGCCATCGCCATCCTGGAGAACTTGCGGGAAACCCTCTCTCAATATTAAAAAAAATGGGCAAAGATGCGTGTTTTTGTTTCTTTTTCAGTGTAGTATGACCCAAAAACGCCTGAAAAGTGGTATTTAGACCTTATTTTGACCCATTTTAGACCAAAACGTACCCATTTTACACGTTATTATGGTGCAAAATCCTCCACTTAAACCACCCCTCCTCCAAAATTCTCGATCCCGGTCATTTTATCCGGGATGGCTCTAGACCCCCCCCCCTCGAAACCCCCAGACACCCCCCCCTGGCTTTTGGACCAATCTACACCTATGCCCCCAATGGGCAGGTATGCTAAGAACACGCACACACGTGACGCACGCACGACATCCAAAAAACAAAACGAACCTCATTCACTGCCTCTTCAACAACAGTTGTAACTCTGTTCAAAATTCAAAGGAGATTGCGATCTTCTTCTGATGCCTCGCACAGAACAGTGCCTCTTGATAAACCGCAGAGAAGAACCTGAACGGGTTCCCATGCGGGGAAGAAAGGGGGAAACGAGCAGCTATGAACAAGAGCAACAGCAACGGCGACGACACGCAACTCACCGTGCGCAGTGCTCCTGTCGGTCGCGGCGCCGGGCGCAGTGTCCGTTCGTAAGGAGAAAACTGCCACAGTGCCGCCTCTCTTCTCATCACCTACACAAATGCAAAGCAATGCCGTACAAATTCTGACAGCGACTGACGGCTGACGACGCCGATAGACGCACGCACGCACGCACTCGCTCACCACGCCTGCACGCGCGCACGCACTCACTCACTCACTCAACAGACAGACGCTTTTCAATCAACAATTTTGGAAGAGCAAAGCGCACCCGCCTAGCTTTGGTAGAACGTTGCAGCGCTCGCCCACCACAGCCCATGTGACGCCAGAGCCGGACACGATCATCGCGCACCGTCTCCTTTACCAGCTAAACGAACATTAAAAAATAATGTGCAACTTTTAATTGTACAACAACTTCACTTTAATCTCGCGCTCGCGAATGTCGGCGACGTCAGCTTCCATCCGACACATGATGAGCCCATTCTGATGGTTTTCTAAGGCGCCTTACTCGGGCCGCACGGTTGTCACGAATTGATATATTTTATTTCGAAATTTATTTCTATTTGTTAAGGAAGAAAAACAACCGTTATGCACTAATCAAGGGCAAGCACAAAGCAAAGAAAGGCAGAAACACGTACTATAAATGTATTCATCTGACTGCTCAACGTCTAAAAGCCATTAAATGTCATGTTCCATAAACTATTTACCTATATACATTGCATTTCCTTTGCATTGCCGTAACCTTTATGGAGTACACAAAATGCGTTTAATCCTCTATTGACCTTTGTTGTGTGCTCGCTTAGGCTAAAGTTGTATAGTCTGAATATGGTAGCAGAGAATGGTACAGCTTCCCATACAGTGTCCCACTAAACAGCGCGCCTCAAAGGGTAGTCCCTTGTCTGTGCGTTTTCGAAAGTTAATCCGGCTGCGTGCGATTCAAGACGACAGTTTATGGTCTTGTGTTACGGTCTTTTGGCGCTACAAACGTTCGGCGGGTTTTCGGGCGGTGGCGCTCCCATTACCCACCGCCGCCCCCTCTCCGCGCACTGCTGAGAGGAAGGGAGTGGGCGGCTGGCGGGTTGGCCGCCGCTCCCACCCGCCAGCGGGTTTTCGGGCGGCGGGGCCTCGATTACCCGCCGCCGCCCCCGAAAAAAGCAAACTTGCTGCTGCGGACAGCGGGCTGGCCGCCACATGGCCCGCGGGTCCCCTGACATGGGTAGCTCAGCAGCGGGGTACCCGAGAGGCCTAGCCCCCTTGCCCCGACACGCGCACAATCTCGCTGTTCATGCAGCATCGCTGCGAGACCAATGCCTTTATTCGGAGGTAGTAAGTAGTTGCAACTACCTAGTATTTACTATAGTTAGAACTTGTTTATGAATACCAACTTTGAGAAAGTTCTAACTATAGTTACAACTACCTAGTATTTTCTATAGTTGCAACTAGGTAGTAAGTACTTTGTTTATGAATACGGGCCCAAGGGCTTGCTAACTGGGGGTAGTATGAACTTTTCACCAGCACTTCCAGCGATTTTGTTTTGCCAATCTTTGTATAAAGCGCCACACCGTTTGCACAATTTGGTGCTTCTTGACGAGCTGCACGAGAAGACTCGTCTCATGTGCCGTAAACGTGAATGGCATTGACGAAGAAGACGACATTCCCGCTTCACTGCGTCGCAGACGGAACGGAAACGACTGACTGATTCGACTGTCGAGGAGATGTCTCTGACTGGTGCACAGCGTGCACGACGTCGTAAACATGAGCCAATATCCACTGATTTAAACAGCGGGTAGCAGCAGCGAGATTGCCAGATTGCGATAACGACCGACCCCACTTTGCCATCCCATCTATGGTCGGACAGAGCCTCCGGACAGACCGGACAGACCGGCCTCTCACAACCGGCTGAGGGCTGAAACGGCTGAATTTGTTGAACACTCCCCTGCTGGGCCGCGCAAGGCGGTCGTACCGCTTCCATGTGATGCCCTGGAAGATTTAGACGGCGCCGACATTTTTCGCCATTGCCGGTTCGACAAGCGCGGCGTCAACCAACTACATCGTCGACTTGCTGCAGGAGCACCTACAGATGGCATTCACCACAAACAGAGGATCCAACGCTTCAAGAGCTCGTTCGACTACTTCGCTGGCAACTCTTTCCAGCTGCGTGTTGTCGACGTCCACGGCCCAACTCACACAGTCCGCAGACAGACGGTGAAAAGCGATCAAGCAGCGCAAACCTCCACTCGATGCACGGTGGAGATGGCGTTCGGCCGCTGGAAGTTGGGCCGCTTCTCTGCCTGTTTCTCAGTAGCTGCTGCTCGTCGCACTTCGTTTGTACTGATTCAATTGCATTTGATTTTGCTGTATTTCCGTTACAGCGGCGTCGTAGTAATGCATTCGGAAATGCGCGCACAGTCTCTCTGTTTATGCAGCATCGCTGCGAGACCATGCCTTTATTCGGAGGTAGTAAGTAGTTGCAACTACCTAGTATTTACTATAGTTAGAACTTGTTTATGAATACCAACTTTGAGAAAGTTCTATAGTTGCAACTACCAAGTACTTTCTATAGTTGCAACTAGTGATGGCAATTTTGACGTTTTTCATTTTTAGGTAGGTAGGTTAGGTAAAACTGGTCACAAAGAAGCCTTAGGTAGGTTAGGTTAGGTAAGCTAGATCTTGCTGCTAGGTAGGTAGGTAATCGGGCAAATTCTTTAGGTTATAGGTAGGTAACTTAGGTAACTCCAAGTGTCAGGCAATAGTGCATGCATGTAGTGTAAACCTCCGATTAGTGCTTGCCAGCACTATGCATGCAGCTTGTCTTTACCCTGGACAGTGTTAGAGGAGGTTTTAAGAGTCTTAACTTTAAACTTTGAAAGCGCTCACCAAATCCAAAATGCAATAATCAAGCTTGTCAACATGTAACAGTGATTTCAGGCGTGTGTGTGTGCGTGCCTGCCCTGCCTGCCTGCCCTGCCTGTTTGCGTGCGCGCGTGTTCGCGTGCGTGCGTGCGTGCGTGCGTGCGTGCGTGCGTGCGTGCGTGCGTGCGTGCGTGCGTGCGTGCGTGCGTGCGTGCGTGCGTGCGTGCGTGCGTGCGTGCGCGGGCGTGCGTGCGTGCGTGCGTGCGTGCGTGCGTGCGTGCGTGCGTGCGTGCGTGCGTGCGTGCGTGCGTGCGTGCGTCCGCGTGCGTGCGTGCGTGCGTGCGCGCCGGTGAGCGCGTGCCAGTGAGTGCGTGCGTGCGTCCGTGCGTTGGTGCTTGCTTGCGTGCGTGTGTGTGTGCGTGCCTGCCCTGCCTGCCTGCCCTGCCTGTTTGCGTGCGCGCGTGTTGGCGTGTGTGCGTGCGTGCGTGCGTGCGTGCGAGCGTGCGTGCGCCCGCGTGCGTGCGTGCGTGCGTGCGTGCGTGCGTCCGCGTGGGTGCGTGCGTGCGTGCGTGCGTGCGTACGTACGTGCGTGCGTGCGTGCGTGCGTGCGTGCGTCCGCGTGCGTGCGTGCGTGCGTGCGTGCGTGCGTGCGTGCGTGCGTACGTACGTGCGTGCGTGCGTGCGTGCGTGCGTCCGCGTGCGTCCGCGTGCGTGCGTGCGTGCGTGCGTGCGTGCGTGCGTGCGTGCGTGCGTGCGTGCGTGCGTGCGTGCGTGCGTGCGTGCGTGCGTGCGTGCGTGCGTGCCGGTACGTGCGTGCGTGCGTTTGAAGTTGCTTGGTTGTTTGCCGTTAACATCCAGTGCGTGAAAACACCTCTTATTAATTAATGAGTGTAAGCAGTGAATACACTAATGTGCACTTCTTGCGGTATGCGCACAATTCAAATACGGAAAATTTTATAGCATAGCCTACATATTCTAAGAATCACAATCAAATCAGAATCCCCCGTCACAAAATCCTGGATCCGTCACTGATATACTTCACACTTTCTGCAGCACTAATAGGGTGAGGGCAGATGTTTCAATCTGGGCGAATCCAGAGTACTTGGAGGCGGCAGTATTGCAGGCTTTATGTGAGGCTACCGTGAGTTAAATACACATCATTTTTTAAAGCGGACGCCCCGAATCCCCACCCCATGATTGTTCTTCCTATGAAGATCGCCCCTCTGAGCTGAGACTGTATATTACTGTACAACCTATACCATGTTAAGTTTGAGGGAATGATGTCTCGAGTCCAAACCCCGCCCACACACTGATTCAGTAGGTGTTCTTGAGTAGCATTCTTAAAGTAAAACGATTCAGTTTCTGTAGACTACATAGAAGGACTACAATGTATTCCAGGCTACGAATATCTCGACACAGACGCAGCTGACAAAGAAATAATATTCTTGCCAACGACAACAACCAGGCAAATCCGACCGCCGGAAGCGAAAACAACGGCCACGTTCGCCTACTGTATGTGCAAATGCTTCTGTTTGCACATACCATTTTTTGGCTCCATGATTTTTAGCTTAGGTAGGTAACCTAGTAGGTAACGGCAAAATCTGGGTAGGTAGGTTAGGTGCAGGTAGCTCGAATTTCGCGCTAGGTAGGTTAGGTTAGGTTACCTAGGCCGAAAAAAGGCTAGGTAACCTACTAGGTAGGTAACCTAGCTAGGTAGGTTGCCATCACTAGTTGCAACTAGGTAGTACATACGTACTTTGTTTATGAATACGGGCCCTGTACTACTCACTGATGTGGATAGTGAGAGATTCGATGATGAATGCTGAGTAGAAAGATACAAGTGCGTTGATTGCTTCTACATACCTACATACGAGCTGCAGCAGCGGCGTTTCACGAGGCGCTCACGCAGCTGTATAGGCTGAGCTGAGTGTAATGAACATGTTTGCGCTACTACATACGTGTCTGCAGCAGGCGCTTGCGATTGGTCTTGTTTGCTCAGTTTCAGTGTACGTCGGTATGCAGTATGCACCTAGCGCAACGTACAGTCCCATGCAGGGCTCTGTTGGGATGTGCCTGGCATTTCATTCAGGCACCCTGGCTGCGCAGCGCACCCACGGTCGCTAGTGTCGAATTTTCAACTGCCACGATAAATACAATGTAGGCACGTGTCCATACACCGGGCGCGCGGATGGACAGGGGTGCACGGTTGGAGTGGGGAGGCGTGCGCGCGCTCAATGTCTTTGGATAGATTCCTCAATTCCGCCTTCCCGCGCTTTCAAACGTGGAGGTGGAAATCGCGACCATTCGCCCCACTCGAGTGACCATCGCCCGAAATTGGGCTAACGAGTTTCGCGCGCTCGACGGGCCTCGACAAAATTCTCGCAGCCAACGACGCGTTTGATGGGATTGCGCGCGCGTGCGCGCGTGCCCGGAATTTGACGCGCGTTCGAGCACTCTCCCGCCCGCCCCCGTCAACGCGCTCCATGCATGCATTCTCAAAACGCACGCGCGCCCTCCAGAAAATCACAATGGTCATTTCCATTTCAAATCGACCTCTTCAAGGGTGGAGGAGGAGAGAGAGGCTGGGCCAGCCTCTCGGCCGAGTTCTCTCTCCGCGCGTGCCTCCCATTGATCGAATTTCCCGCCGCGAGCGTGCGCGCGCGCGTGCTCACGCATTGTTTGTATTTGGTTGCGTCGACGAACGACCCGGCAGTTGACCCTCGCGCCATAGGCAAAACCACAAAGGCCAGCGCCAGCCTGCCAGTGCGTTGGTCGTCGTCGTCGTGAAAGGAAGTCGACCGGGGGGGGGGGGGGGGGCGGCGGAGTGACCGTCGACACGGGGGCCCTTTCAACTTTTCCGTGAGTGACGAGTCGACGACGACGACTGGCGACGAGCCGCAAAAGTGCCAATCGGGTCGTCCGTCTTCGTCGTCGGCTCGTCGCGAATTCTCTGCGACTCGCTCCTCCGCAGCCATTTGTTCTGCCAGGGCGCCGCGTCGCCGACACGAGCGCCACTGGTGAGGTGGCTGGCGACATCGACCTCGGTGGGAGGGCGGCGGCGGAGCACAATGGCCAGTCGCCGCCGAATCTCTGCTTGCAGAATGGGCGCCGACACCGGCTGCGGCTGGCGCGCGCGCGTGCGCGGGGCCAATAGTTTCTCTCTCGGCGGATCGACGCAAAGACGAAAGCGTTAGACGGACGCGGCCCGAGGACGCGACCAGCTAAGCGGCCGATTTGCCGAGAGGGCGGAGCGGCGTCGTCGAAGGGCGGCGCGCGCCGCCGCCGAGGACGCGACGATGTTCAGTTGGCGCGCCGCGGCCGAGCCGAGCGCGTCCTACTTCTGGAGGGTGGGCGCCAACTCGGCCAGCATGTTCCACCAGCAGAGGCCCGCGCACGTCGGCGGCGGCCTCAACAATCTGCCAGCAGCGCGGCCGCCGCCGCCGCCCACCGACTGGGCGCAACGCCACCGGCACTTTTACGGCGGCGGGCGGAACCTGGTCGACAGCATGCCCGAGCCGTCGGCGCGGGGACTGACGAGGTCGACCGGCCACCGTCGGCAGGTGCAGACCCAGTCCATGGACCTGGCGAGCGACATCAGCAGCATGGCCTCGGCTGCCACCTCGCGTCTGGGCGTGCCGTCGGCCACCGCGGCCCGTCCCGCCGTGTTCCCCACTCCCAGGGCGTCGTACCGCGCTGCTGGCGCTGCCAACGGCGTCGTCAACAACGGAGGCGCCCGCAAGTCGTCGGCGGCGCCCAGCCAGCGCGGCGGCTCGGTGCTGCTCAAGAGCAGCTGGGCCGACCTGCTCTCGGCGCCGCCCCAGGAGCCGCCCAATCTGAGCCTACTCCGCGAGGTCAATCGCCGGGCGAAGATCACCGAGCGCTCGCTCGTCTACCTCAAGATCCTCGGCCTCGTCCACTTCGTGCTCGGCGTCTGCCTCCTCTGTCTGGACACGGCCAAGCTCTTCGCCCTCTGGTTCTACCTGGAGTCGATCGAGTCGAGGCTGCTGCTCGCCCTGCGACTCTTCTACGCGCTCTACATCCTCGCGCTCGGCGCGGCCGTCCTCTACGCGGGCTACTCCAACCGCAAGGGGATCACGCAGGTGGCGATCGTGCTCCTACTCGCCATGCTCGCCACGGTCTTGCTGCTCCTCGACAAGTCGCCAATCTTCCAAAGTAAGCAGGTGCACGGAATGTACTTTACGCTGCCCTGAAACTAATCCTACGGTACAAAATTCGGCAGTAAAGACTCAAAATTGAAATTCGCGCATGTGAATTGTCGGCGAACAAAGAAAAATGAAACACGCCCAAGCGGATCGGCCCAGAACCACTTTGGTGTAGCTCGTTCGCCGTCGTGAATGGATTCGGGGTGCAGCATTGGAGTACCTTTGGGCGGCACGTTTGCCCCTGTTGAGGAAACCAGTTCATTTAGGCCTGGTCGAGGCGGCGAACCTGTCTCGGCTCAAGACGAGCCTGCGCTCCGTCGACGGGGGTCGCCGACTGCGGAGCGACGTGCTCGAGATGCTCGTCATGACGACCGCGTCGAGCGTCGTCGTCGTCGTCGACGCCGACGGCGTTCGTCAGCAGCACGCGTTCGACGGCGGCTGGCGAGCGGCGGTCGGCCGGCAGCGAGGAGGCGCCTCCATCCACATGATGGGCAAGGAGAACGTCTTCGCGCTCGAGCACCTCCTAGTCGCCTACGTCTCCCTCGCCGCCTTCCAAGTCATCCTCTCCGTCGTCACGGCCGCCGTCGCGATCAAACTCACAAGGGTGCAGTAGATACATTGGTGTGTGTGTGTGTGCCTGTTGGAGCAGCAACAAACGCAGCGTGCGAGAGGCCTCAAGGGCTTCTACTATGCTAGGAGACTCATCTAACATCTAAAGTGATGGATGTAGAGCAGTCATATGGAAGCGCGTGTTTCCGTGAAAATCATGCCTGTATAGGTATCTATCGCGAATTCCACGTGCATTCTAGTCGTACGCGCTTAGTGCGCTACGAAACCAACCAGAAAAAGTAGCAGTAGGGTCGTCAAAATCTATGAAAAGATTGTTTGGGCGTTTCAGACTTTAAATAGACCAACACCATCTTTGGCGTAGGCTGGATTTGATTGGGATGAGGGTTGGTGAGCTCGATCGAAATACTCAATTTTGCGGGAGGGTGGGGTGGATGCCCGTAAAAATTTCTGGGACGGTTGGCCATTTCGGCTGGGAAAGCTTCCACGCCCATGATGATCATACCCCAAAATGTCACCAAAAACTTCGAATCTGTGTCTAATTGACAGATAGGCACTTCGTAACATGGAAGACCAAGTTGAAAATTCGGGCTTCTAGCGACTTTTGGGGTGGAAGCTTGCTCCCCCCCCCCTGACCAATCTACCGAACACCATCTCTGGAGCAGTGTAACAACAATGAACCGAAGGATTGGTTAACATACAGGCATGTCAGCACTACTGCACCCTTCGTATTTATCGTGCGTGTGCGGGTAGTGCAAAAAAGCATATTCGTCCGTCGGTGCAATAAAAAAACTGAAGTGGAAAACACGCGCATGTCGTACCGCTACATTATTCACTGACTGAAGAATAAAGCGCAAGTCAAACTGTCAACTGCGGTCAATCGATGTTGCGTGATGAAACGCAGATGTAAATATGTAAAGGTAAATGTGTCTAGTTCCAGTATTGCCATTGGCCAAAATTGTGCTGAAGCCTTATTGACTTCTGTTAAAGGCTGTATTTGCTTACGGTAAGCAATGAATTTGAAAGCGGGTTAATTTTGGCGCGCATACTCTAAGTTTAAAATTCGATTCCCGAAACCCGATTATTGAACTTGCTTGCTGAATTTTCCACTTTTGACCTACCGAACATGGACGCCGAACAAATATCCGAAGAGTTTGAGACGTTTGGCGTGGAAGCGGACGAAAATTGGCTACAGAATGCTGCTTTGGTGGAAAAAGGTGGTATCGATGTTTCTTAAAATTATATTTTCATAGTTTCTATTATTATTATTTTTTGAATTTAGTGTCGCGATATTTGGACGAGGCTGCGGTCTCTTCTGAGGACTTCGCCTACGCATTCGCGGCGTTTTCAAGGCAGAATGGCGGCTTGGCATTCAACGTTTTTGAAGTCGACAAATTCATCGATGCCAAAGTATTTTTTGTTTTTGTTTTTGTACTTTATCTTTATCTTGCGTTTTTGAATCAAGACGAAAACCTAGAGAGAGGAGGCGCGACAGAAGGAAAGCGCCTCTGCGAAGCTCCAGACAAAAGCCAACAAATTACAAAAGTGAGTCTTTTCGCGCTTTTTAATTTAAAGTTTTTTTTTTGCTCATTTGCTTTGCTCATGCATGCACAAAGTGTCACCGTGTTGGTTGGTTTTGGTTGACGAAATGCTGTACAGACACTTGTTTTCTTCCCAATCACCATTCCAACTTTTGTTGTACTAGAATTAAAGTAACAAAACCAGAGTTCGAAATTTCTTAAATCTTTCACACGTTTTAGACGGCCCGCCAAGAGCGTCGGCGCCGACTCTCTGCTGTCGACTTACGGCGACATTTCGATGTTGTCGCAAACTTCGACTTTAAACGACTCGACCAATCACACGGAATTCATGGAGTCGCAACCGGCGCCTGGAGATCAGTTTGATGACATTTTCGGCGAAGATACGAATTTTCCAGCGCCAAAGCCCGCGCATACCTACGACAGGAAGAGTTTTGCGCCCGTGTTGTGGGTTCTTGGCAACTATTTTCGTCAACCGCACACACGCACGCATGCACACTGCTTCTATCGGGTATATTTCGTTGCAGCGTCGCCAACTTCCCGGACCCTCTTGAGGAGAACGGCAAAGTTATCGTTGGCTTCCGTGGCGACAAGCTCTCAGCTCTGGCGAAAAGCCTGCTAGACGTGGAAAAGGAAAATTTGAAAAAAGTTGCAAATTCCACCGAAATACCTTTCGAGGTTGTCCAAGGTGCAGAGAGCGCCTGCCAGCCCTTTGCCTACATGCAGGAGAGCACTGTTGACGTTGGCAGGGGTATGTACAGTTTGTGAAAACGATTTTAACAGTTAACCCTTTGCTTTTTGTTGAATTTTTTGTTTATACAGGGTGGGCCGTTTCTCTATCGTCCGTTTCATTTCGCTTTAACTTCAGCGCTTTGCAGCGAATATGTTTGTTATTTTAGAACAAGGTGGGTACGTGTAGAGCATTCTATCCCTGAAAAAAAAATTGAGAAAATTGGCCCACTCTAAAATAAGAAACATATTCGTTGCAAAACGCTGAAGTTAAAGCGAAATGAAACCGACAATAGATAAATGGCCCGTCCTGTACTTGCCTTGCCGCTATGCGCGTACCAGTATCCCCTCCCTCCACCTGAGAGCTGCTGCTGAATGCTAGTTGAGAGGAGGACGACAAATTGCAGCGATGTCGAGGCGCATCTCGGACTACGCGCGGCTGCTGGCCGTCGACCGGGAAACACTCTTCAATGTAGCCGAGCCGACGGACGTGCGTGCCAGCTTTTTGTAGTAAAACAGTTTACAGTAACACCTTTGCAACTGCAACTCTTCGCCTCCCCCCCACCCTTGCCCCTGCCCTGCTGGCTGAATTTCCTGTCACGCGGGCGGTGAATGAAAGTCACTGTGATCATGCGTTGTCAGAATGGGATTGCAGGAGCCAGTGACTGTGGTGGGCCAGGTGTTCGCCGAAGCGACGTCGAAGCTGGGCGCAGCCACGGCCATGCTCCAGGGCGACGACGCCGTCTCGTTCGGCAGCGACGTGAGGCTGGACCTCAGCGTCGCGCCCGAGTACCTACTCTTCCCTGGACAGGTTAGCTTGCCCGCACTTTACCACTTTAATTTGCTTTTCTGTTGTGTTTTGTGCAGCGCAGTCCCCCGATAGTTCGTGCACAGATTCGGCCAGATCACGGCTAATCTAGAGAACGTAAGAAGAATATTGCGACTCTCCCTAGGTGGACTATGCAATTTGAGATCTAAAAACAATATGAGCGTACGCGTGTCTTTCGCACTCGCAGAATTGCCTGTCGTTTAGGTCGCAGCATTTCAAGGCGTGAATCCGTCAGGTCGAGACTTCGTCGTCAGCCGCCAACTGAAGGCGCCGCGTTTAGCCGACGCCCAGTCCACTGTCGCTGGGAACGTTGGTTCGGCGTCTTTCGGTCCATTAGAATGAATACCGTAGCTATTTAAATAATAATATGTAATCCTACCTAACATTAGGATACTGGGAGTATTTATTTTCAGTTAATCAATATGTCGCTTGTGACGCACACACACACGCACACACACGCACAGACAGACAGACACACAGACGCACAGCCCGCACACGCACGCACACACACACACACACACACACACACACACACACACAGACGCACGGACAGACGAACGCACGCAAGAACGATGGCAGACGTCCTGCGGCTGATGGTCGCCTCCGGCCCGTACACGGCGAACGACAACCTGACCTACGAGCCTCTCTACCAGCTGCTCAGTCGCTGTCGGAGCGTGCAGCCCCACCTGCTTGTTCTGGTGATCCTCCTCTGTATCGGTGTCAGTGCGTGCGCGTACGCTCGTTCGTCCCCCCTGGTCGGCAGGTGGGCCCATTCGTGGACGAGAGGCACCCGATCTTGGCGGCGGGCGAGCTGGAGCTGAGCTACTCGGAGCTGTTCGCCAAGCTGCTCGCTCGCGTCGCCGACATGACCGAGGGGTGGGCGTAAGCTAGCCCTGCGGGGTTACCGTAAATCCTCCAATAGAGCCCCCCATCCAATAGTGCCCCGGGTAAGGCAACGTTGAAAAATAGTGCCCTGGTGCACTATTGGAGGATTTATGGTATTTGCGTGCAGGGTTGCATAAAAAAAAATTTCAAGTTTTTTTTTTAATTAAAAAAAAATTATTTTTTTTTTTAAATTTTTTTTTTTTTTAAATTGACTTAGGAGCCATCAATGGTGCCAAATACCTGTACTATAAGATACTTTTAGCCTATTAGAGTGTCAAACACAAGTACTAGTGCTTCCCTAAAGCCTTTAGAAGCGTATTTAGCATCGTTTTAGTCAAATGGTGACAAAGCCGCTGCCTCTAAATGGTCGTGTACGGTATCACACTATGTTGGGAACCAGTTGGGAACCCCAAAAAGAGCTTAGTTTTGGTGCTAATAAGCAAGTTTATGCATGAATAACTACTAATTGTACCATCTAAACACCATTTAAACGCCTTTTTGCCACTCAAAAGCTAAATTTTACCGAAAAACAGAAATTTTTTTTAATTTAAAAAAATCCAACTTTAAAAAAAAAATATATTTTTAAAAAAAAAACAAACTTTTTTTTTAAATTGTGCACCTCTGTTTGCGTGTGGCGATCATACACGCAATGCGCTGCGCACTTTGCAGCTGTCTCAAGGGTGGCGCCAGTCCCAGGGTGGTGCTGGTGCCCAGCGGCGCCAGGGACGCGCACCACTGCCCCGTCTACCCCACGGAGCCCTTCGCCTGGCCTGCGGACGTGCAGAGATGCGAGGTGAGCCTACTTTGTGTCTTTCGGGCTTGTGTACATGTATGCGGTTTTTCTATTTTTGTTACCATTTAGAACCAAAAGAAATGTTACTCTTTTCCCTCTTAGCACGTGGAGTTGGTGGCCGACCCGGTGACCTTCGTGGCGGCCGGCGGCTGCCGCGTCGCCGCCACGGCCGTCGACCTGCCCTTCAGTCTGTCCTCGACGGCCGTTCTCAGGTGCGTTGCGCACTACTCGCAAGCAAGAACTCTGCTTGATTGTGCGTGTGTGGGCGCATACAATACGGCGTTGGGGGGCGACATTTTGCGTGGCCTGACAAAACACTGGAGTATAGGGAGCATGGGCTAGAGTAGCGCGCAGATGGAAGTAAAGCATATAGGTGGAGGCCCAGTAACGTCAATGGCTGCCTGAAGTCAATCTCCGCACTTGGCAATGACATGCAGACAGGCTACGGAGAGCGGGGCGGAGTCCGTGGACCGGATGACGGCGCTGCTGTCCGCCCTCCTGGACCAGCGGAGTCTCTTTCCCTTCTACCCCCCGCCGCAGAATGGACCTAATGTCCAAGTCGAGCAGCTGCCCGCTCGCTCCCAGCTCGACTGCAAGCCACACCTGCTGATTGTGCCCTCCGACATGGCGCCATTTGCGAAGGTTAGAAGCTGTCCTGTGGCGTGGGTTGAATTGTGATGCCCAAGGTATTTTATTCAAGGGTCTACGGTATTTATTGTTTCAGCCCGTCGACGGCTGTCTGATGGTGAATCCGGGTCGGCTGGCCGCGAAGGGCTCGGCCGCCGTCGTCAGCGTGGACCTGGGACGGGCGGCGTCGGCGTCGGCTGCCGAAGGCAACGCTCGACTCGTCGACTTCTGCGCTGTGGAAATCCAGAAGTTGTGGCAGTAGCAGTGAAGTGAATCGGTGACGTCACATAGTCGTAGTCGGAAGCGGTGTCTGACAAAAAGCCGCAACTACAGGGTTCACGGACAGGGCTAGAACTGTAGCGATGGGGTGGGGAATAAGATTCTCTTCCCCCCCCCCCCAACCGGCCGCAACGCAATTGGAGCGTTCGGTTGCATCAGCGGGTTTGGAACCTACAGTTTAGAGTGTGTAGTGTGCAATTTTATTCAACTGCGCATGGCCCTGGCCTTGTTACGCGATAATCAGTGACACGAAACGTGCAATTTTGGCTGCACCGGAAGTATGGCTACCAGCCTCGCGTCACTTTCGTTACCACTGAGCCGGCGGGACTCAACATGCGTGCGTTCTTCCTAGTGCAAATCCACGTTGTCATTTCTCTGAACACTTCGAAGCTGCTAGACCGATTGCTGAGCAGATACTCAAAGGAAGAGAGACCCGTCTCGACAGGTGACGTTTCTAATGGACAGCGTATGGCCTAGTGGTAGAGAATCGGCCTCTTGCGTGCACGTTCCTCGATTCTTGATGGATCCACTAGTTCGAGGACTTCCCACTCAAGTGCTGTTGCTGCCCTAGATGGGGTTCTTCCAAATGTCTGGCTAATTATGCGGCTCGAGACGGGAAGGCGTCATGAGTATGCTATACGGGCCATTGACGGCCTCCTAGTGTTGTCCCAAATCCAACAACAATGGTTCCTGATCGATACCGTGCTGCAGCAGTTGAATTCGCCACTGCATTTCAGCAGGCAACCCAACGCTGGTGTCAATCGATATTCTCGTGCGCACGCTGGCTTTGTCGGACCTTGACGAGGTGAGGCGAGGCCCCATGCAGCTAATGAAATTAGAAGAAAACAACTCATTGGTGCCCCTGTAATAGTTCCCCTCCAAAAGTGTCCCCGCGTGAATAGTGCAACGGGGCAGGAAATCTGTGATCTTATTCGTTTGTTGTCCTGTTGTCGGCCCTATGTTGGCAAAAATATAAAGGCGCAATATGTGCATTTGTATTGTGTACCTATGCAGCTACACCCATTAATATGAGAGGATTTAGCGATGACTACACGGAACATCAACCATGGGATGGAGGGGGGGGGGGGGAAACAGCTAAAAACACTGGAAATTTTGGACTGCAATTTGCTCTGTCCTTTACTGCATGTATTGATATTAAATGTAGAAGCCCCTTCCTCCAATAGTGCTCCAGGGGGACGAGAGCCAATGAGAGGATGAAGTGCCCAGGCGAACGATTGGAGGATTTCCGTTCAAATTCAATTTAGTCCTACTCTTTCGACTGCTACTTCCGTCAGCACTGGCGCGACGACCGCTTGAAGTTCTCCCCTGTCAGAGGCGAGTAGGGCACCTCCGAGGGGAGGGGTGGGGGTGGGGTCTTGAAATAGAGGGCCGTCTCTGCAGCGGGCGCGGCCACGCTGCAGCTGCACCCGAGCACGCTGACGAATGTCTGGCGCCCGGACACGTTCGTGTGGAACGCCAAGGAGTCGCGCATCCACCAGCTCACCGCGCCCAACCAACTACTGCGCCTCGCCAGCGATGGAACGCTCCTCTACTCTGCAAGGTCCGAACCCGGCCCGGTGATCCGATGCCGATATTTCGTAAAAAATCACTTCTATTCTGCCCCAGCGCTCCAAAAGGCTATAGAGAGTTTATCCCAAGAGTGAAACGCATAGGTATCTTAGCTTGGCAACCCTTCCTTTTAGATGGTGTCTACTCGGACATTCGGAAGGTTTTCTACATTGTTAGCACTGTTTGCTGATTTGGAGGATTTCTGCGTCGCTCAAGAAGCGCACATACGTACACATGGGTACTTGTCCAGCAGCGATTCACTGCAGCAACACACCTTTCGAGTCGGTTAAACCTACGTTCACGTGATGTCCCTGTTTCTTTTAGGCTCACGATCCGAGCGAGGTGCCCCATGGCACTGAGTCGCTTTCCGCTGGACGTGCAGAGCTGTCCACTGATCATTGGAAGCTGTAAGCACCGCGCAGAGTGTAAGCAGCGCGGCGGAATGGCGACTCACCTACTGTACATACTTTAGTCGCCTACAACGCGGACGAAGTGGTCTACGAGTGGCTCAACAAGTCGCAATCGAAAGCCGCTGTGGAATGCGATGGAAAGGTGTCTGGAAGTGTTGCGTGGCTTACGCAACTCCAGCATGCACATGTGGAATACCTATGTGTATATGTGGAACACATACTGTAACTATAGGTTCTAGAACGTGGCGCTCAATTCCGACTGATATCGGTGGCGCTGGGAGGCGGCAATGAAAGTGGGAGGAAAAGTGGGAGAAGTGGTGAGAAATTCTCTGACAGCGAGATAATGCGTGCAACACGCAAGTCAACAACGCATTGTTTGTACCTTGACCCTCAGGCGTGTTTTCGGTACTGCACGCGAGGTTCGTGCTGAGTCGGTGGGCGGGCTACTTCCTCATGAACTTCTACGCGCCGTCCGCCATGGTCGTCCTGCTCTCCTGGGTCGGCTTCTGGATCGACCACGACGCGACCGGCGACCGTCTCGCCATTTGTTCGTGACCGGGACCGTTTTTTTTTTAGGCGAACGGTCCTTATTTTGCGCAATCGCAACACACAGACACAGACCGCGCCCAACACCGAAGCAGTGAGAGCGTGCGAGTTGAACCTCCGACCACGAGCGCGCCGAGCACGACGATTTGCATCTGAGCTACTAGCTCAGTTCTCGTTCCCGGTTGTTATGACTAATTCTTGTACCACTGGCGTTTAGGCATCACGAGCGTGCTGACCCTCACCTTCCTGGCGCTGGAGTCGCGCTCTGAGACGGCTCGGAGGGCGGGGGCCGTCGTAACCGCGCTCGACGTCCACCTCCTCCTCTGCTGCGCCTTCCTCGGCGCCGCCCTCCTCCACTTCACGCGCGTGCATCACGCACGCAAAGACGCACAACCAGACACCAGGTACTGCAGAGCCAGCATTCAAGTTTTGCGCTGACGTGGAACTCAACTATGGTGAAAGAATGGCCTTAGAGCAGAGAGCGCGGACAAGCTGGCACGCGTTCTGTTCCCGACGGCATTCCTCGTGTCCAGCGCCATGTATTGGGCGTACTACTCGCGTCTCTGAAGAGCTGACGAAATCGAACGGTCCTGAGAAAAGAATACCTGTCCCTGTAAATGGATTTTCTCGTGTGTCGCTGCCCTGGGTCAGATGGCATTCCTCCAAAGGTCTCTGGCGGCCCTTCCCTCGTGACAAATGTGCCTCACCGGGTCTGGAAGAGTGGAGGGGGGAGGGGGTAAACAGCCGAATTCTGCGGGGGTGGCCTGTGGGGGGGCAGCTGGCCATTTTTTGAGTGACACTGGTACTTTTTGGTCAAAAATTGGTATAAATAAGGTCACATACAGGGTGAAAATCCCTTGGAAAATTCTGGGGGTTTGGGTCAGTGGTGTTGAAAAATAATGGGGAAGGGTACCCCCCCCCACTTACAGATATGGGATGCAGATGGGGCCAATACGGGCCATGGACGTCCTCCTAGCGTTGCCCTTAATCCAACAGCAACAACGACGAAACTACGGGCATTTTTCTCAAAACTCCTCAAAGCGAGATCGCGAATACAGTATGATCGCCACGACACCGCACTTCGGACCTGCAGATACATTTCACGCGGCGTCGACAGGAATCTGACCACAGCTGTCCGCGACTGCACAAATCCAAGGTTTTTTTTAGTTTTGATGATCGCTGATACTAGCGGTTCTGTCAAGCGTGATCAACTTTCATAGCACCATTGTTGTTACATTCTTCCTTTTTCTGGCGTGAACCTTCCATGTTCTGTGCGCTTTTCACTTGTTCCTGAGCTTCTTTCTTCGTGGCGGTCAGCAGGTCGGCAGCTCTCGAAGCACAGCCGACAACGGCAAGGCAGAGCAGCGCCTGACGAAAGTCGACGGTCGTCAGGTCGACAGCTGCCGACAGGGACGCCGTCAGAGCGTCCACCTGCCTGCCCACCCGCCACCAGTCGGCAAAGAGCGAGGCGGGCCCGGTGGAGATCTAAATTCCAACAAGAAAAATAAAGATTGGCAGTATGACACGATCTACACTAACGCATTGATTGCTCCTTGCTCGTCTCATTGATCTGGAGTCTGGAGGTTTAAAAACAAACTTACAAATTAGGCTCTAACTTAGCCAACCCAACAAGGTATCTAGAGACAGACATTGGACAGGATGCAAAACACCCAGTTTTTCCTTTTTTTAAACACGCTCAAAAAACGGGAAAAATTCTGGGGTGGGGTGGGTGAAGCGACTTCACTCTAGACATTTCAGGTATGCTCCCTGAAACGTGACCTTGTCAAAGAGCGCCGTCGGAAATTCTTGCGTGTCGACGAGGGCGCGAAAGTCGGCGAGCGACGCGGGCGGCAGAGAGCGCAAATGCGCGCCGAATGGCGTCAACTCGGACACGCGCAGGCCGTCCACGCCTCAATGGGAGTGAGAAACACGTGAGCAAGCGAGCACGCACGCACGCAGCATGCAGGCACGCTCACCAACAACTCGACTCAAGCCACACCTTTCGACAGGAGACGTTCGAGCAGCGCCTCGTTCGCTATGAGCCGCTCCGCGCAGACGGCGTGCGCCGACCCTGCAACATTATTCGTCCATCCACCATCGGAGTAATTTGTTTGCAAAATGCAAATGCATTTCTTTTAATTATCGTAGCACCCAGTACCGCACTCCCTATTGACCGTCGAAGCAGACGCCGCCGCTGCCGTCGGCTCGAGCTGCCGGATTCTGTCATCGGTGCGCTGAGACGTCTAAAATTTTAATTTAGCTGAGATTTAGCCGAGCTAAGCTTTAAACAGCGAGTTCAAAAAAAAAAAGAAATTGAAAAAAATAGCTCAAAGCATCGAAGACCCCGGGGCTGTCGCTGCGACGGGCGTCGAGCAACAGCTGGCTGACTTCTCCGAGCACGAGCCTGAGCGGCTCCTCGTCAGGCGGCTTGAGGTCTCTCAGGCCCGTTAAGGCCCTTTCCGCGTCGGCGTTGCGCCGACGGGCCTTAGGTCTGCGGACCGAGGCGGTCAGCGCCGCGTACTCCACGCCTTTCCTGATGCGGCCTTTCACATCGGCCTCGCACACCTCCGCAGGCAGCTCCTCCAAGTTGGGCAGCAGGTGCCGCTTCACACTGGAAAGAATTTGAAAATTGAAATACGATTTGAAATCCGAAAATGAAACTCGAAACTGGTCTCTCATGGCCTCGTAACTGTGGTCGGTGACGCGCTGGACGGCCGCCTTGATCCACAGGGCGTTGCCTAAACGGAGACAATGCACGCACGCAAGCACCGGCACGCACGCACGCACGCACGCGCGCACATGCCTCTGTAATGTCTGGCTTCGTGAGGTCTCAGGTCCATCTCTCGGGCTAAAAACTCCAGCAGCGCCCTCTTGTCGGCAACGGTGAACTGTCGCCGAACCGCGCGCTGTCTTCCAGGCCGCTGCGGCGTCAAATTCTCGCTGTCTTCTTCCATTCTCGAACTTTTGAATTCTCCACAAAAGCGTATGCCTATTCGGAGGGTGCAAAGCGGTCGAATGTCAGATGGTGCAGATGATGGTGCACCGGTGCGGTTACGCTTAAATGCAGCACACGTTAAATGCAGCACAGGTTGTATATGATAAAGAATGCAGGCAGGTAAAGTATGCAGGCAAGTCGACTTTCGCTGCCTAAGCCTAAGACCAAGCCTAAGCTAAAGCCTAAGCAAAAACCTAAGCCTAAGCCTAAGCAAAGCCTAAGCCTAAGCTAAAGACTAAGCAAAAACCTAAGCAAAAACCTAAGCCCAAGCCTAAGCAAAGCCTAAGCCTAAGCAAAAACCTAAGCCTAAGCAAAGCCTAAGCCTAAGCCCAACCTTAAGCCAAGAAAAAGCCGCGGAAGTCAACTTGCTTGCATACATCACCTGCTTGCATGCCTGCATCCTTTATCACATACAACGTGTGCTGCATTTAACGTGTGCTGCATTTAACTGACACCCACCGGTGCGTTAGCAGAGTGATACACACACAAAACCGGTGATAATGATACGGTAGTCAAAAATCTTAAAAAATTTTAATGAAAAGTTTAATGATGTTTAAGTTAGTGAAGGGTTAGTTAGTTAGTGAAGGGTTAGTTAGGGAAGTTAGTGAAGTTAGTGAAGAGTTAGTTAGTGAAGTGATGAAGTTTAAGAGACAGAAGGGGGCACTGAGGGTGATGTTCGGCGCACCCCGCACCGCTCGCGACGCCTCCAGTAGACCTCATAATCAAAGTGGGAATCGAACCGCTGCTTTTTATGCTTTCCTTGGCAAAGAGTCTGTAGCACGGATTGCAGCGGTAGTACGTGTCACCGGTCAACGATATAGGACCATAGCGTGTGTAAAGACGAAACTTCTCGCCTTCGCGTACCACCAGCACTTTTCCTTTCAGATTCGCGGCCAGCAAAAAGTGCTGCGACTCTGAGCTTTCTTGATTGTTCTCTGAGAACTGAGACGGCTCTTCTTGAGGCTCATCAGAACCGCAGCTGGGTGGACAATTCGTAACCGCGTCCTGTCGGCCGAATCGACGGTCGAACGCACGCCGCAAGCTTCGCACTTCTCCAGCCACGGCGGCGACGCTCCGCTCGCCGCACTCCGCCGCACTCGGCCCGATGGTCCCCGAAACACGGGTCTATTGTACCCCGGGCCGAGACGACGGCGGGCGGATGAACGGCGGCCTGAAGTTGAGCTGACCCCTCGCTCAAGTGAGATAGACATGGACGTGGCTTGTTGACGACGATATTCTTTGAGGTTTTCTGCGGGCCGACCCGCTTCCTGTCGTCACGGACGTGGTTTAGAACCGACGTCGCACACACAGACTGATTCACCATCGTCTGAAATATACCAAACCAATGACCAGTCGAACAAGAAAAACGCTGTTTATCAAAACCGAGATTTGAGCGGCCAAGCGGCGAAGGGAGAGGTTAGACCTCCCATTCTGGTAGTCCGATATGAGCCGCTGAACGTCGGGTCTTCTCCACACGTCCGACTTATACTTTCCCTTCCCTGGCGACTTTTAACCATTTTTACCAAGAAAAGTGGCAGTTCAAACTTCTCACGCGTGTTCGAACCGCTCACGCACCGTACACTAAATCTTACGCCTGTTCAAACTTCGTACGCCTGTTCAAACTTTGTACGCCCGTTCAAACCTATCTTCGTACACTAAATGTCACGTCTGTTCAAACCCCTTATATCACTCTGACCCGACGCGGGTGCACCGCTTCCCACTGACAGCCCGTGTCCTTTAAAACCCCGTGAAACGGTGGAACCAACCAAAGCAGTGCAGCAGCGTTTGTTTGGATAAACAGCTTCCTGGGTCTAGTACAGCGCCGGGAGTGACTTTAAAGGGACAACGGGGTTATTTGTGCTAACGAAGCGCTAATCAGGTGCCTGTGCCTACTGTAAACCCTATAATTAGCCCCCCCCCCCCAGGGGCCAGTTGTTTTGTTCGAGCTCTAGGAGGGTGTATAATGGTAGGGGGGGGGGGCTAATTATAGGGGGGCTTATAAACTGGAAGTGTCGATGTGTGCAAAGCTTTGTGGGAGAAAAGGCGCGTGGAGCCGATTTTTAAAGGAAAAAGACGCTGCACACATACATTGGTACAATCTAACACCCTCTCACAGAGTCTCGCATGCACATACATGTACATACACGTACGCGACCATACGTGCACCCAGACTTAGAAAATTGTGCCTTTCAGACGATGGTCCAGTTAGGGAGGGGGCGTACCTATCGGGGCGCAGGGAGGGCTTATAAACTAAAAGTGGTCTTAGGTGGGCATACCTGTAACTGGGGGGGTGGGGGCCCCGCAGAATTTTTCCAACTCCCCCCCCTCCAACCCTCCCCCCCCCCAGAATTTTCCGAAGGGATTTTCACTCAGCCTAAAACGATAAAAGTGAGCAAATGTTGGTGTATTTCAGTGCTTTTCAGTGTTATATGACCATAAAACAGCTAAATGGCACTGTTTAGACTATATTTATACCCATTTTTAACCAAAAAGTACAAGTATAACTCAAAGAATGGCCAGCTACCCCCCCCACTTTTTGTTCCAGACACCCCCCAGAATTTGGCCATTTACTCCCCCCCCCCCACTCTTCCAGACCCGGTTACAGGTATGCGTGCGTGCGTGCGTGCGGGTGTGCAGATGTGTCATTTTCTGTATCAGGGGCTGTAGCGAGCATTCGTCCATAAATATTTTTTCCAGCTTAAAAAATTACCAAAATTATGGTAAAAGAACCTAGAAAAGAGACAAAAAATGTGGAATGGACTGGAGACACTGCAGTAAAGCAACGCTGATGGGTTTCCCGCGGGGACACGTGCAAAAGCACAGGCAGGCGTTACTGGGATTCGAACCAGCGACCACTTGATTTAGGGAACATGGTAAAAAGAAGAATGTGCCCAGTGAACCATAGCTCACGATCTATGGCATGTAGCAAGAGTCCCTCCGGCGATTTCATTTTTTGATGTGGAGCATAGATGCCTGCGAGGTTTCATTTCAATTGATGCAGGCGCGAGTGGGCGACGAACCAAAAAGCTTGGCAGGACCCACTTTTCATAACATCTCCAGAAACTTCTCGGTAATGCACAAGCGTATGGAAGCGTGTTATGACTTAAACGATTCCCCCTTTGAATGCGCTTCTTTTGAGCTATTACGCGCCAGAATTCGTTCAGAAAATCAAAAATAATGCACGTTCAAAGTTCCAAATTTTGCCCAAAATGGGGGTGCGCCAAGAGGTTCGAGCTGCGAAACATGGAAATCGGAGCGCTCCCATTCTCGAAAGTGACCTATTCCAGGTCCAGACGAGTAACTTTCATCATTACAGCACAGCTCTGCGACGAACGGTTGAAGCGCCTATTGCTAACAAAATTTCCCCAAAATTACCGAAATTTGAGTTGACAATATCTCAAAGTGTGATGAGAATTTCAAAGGTCATGCAAGCGCCGTGGACTCACCGTCAGAAATAGTTCACGAAACTCAAAAAACATTTGGGGGTTTACTCGGCTTTTTTTCGAGTTTTACTCTTGTCAGATTTTGGTCCAAAAAACGGCTATGTCCAAAACAAAAGAACAAAATCGGCCATAAATCGAGATCCGTAGCACCTAAAGAAATTTCCCTTGGAGGCACAAATTGCCATCATATACCGCCTGCTCACGCCAAGTTTTGTCCGAATCGCCTGTAGCGTTCCAGAGCGGTGGCCCAAAAAGTGTGTGCAGAACAGGAAAAAAAAACACCACTTTTTCGGAACATTTTCGGTTATTTCGTCTCAATGCGCTGGACTACCGAAACGCGGGATGGCTTATTCGATTCCGGTTTAGGAGGCGGTTCTTTTGAGCTATCATTCGCCAAAATCGGTTCAGGCAATCAAGAGTTATAAGCGACTAAAAATTCTACAAACCGCATTGAGGAAGTGCTCACATATTAGGGTTGTACGCTGACGCGTACACCCTGATTAGAGAGAAGAATAGGGAACGGAGAGTTAAAGTTGGTATGAGAATGTCGGAGCAAATACCCTGCGAAAAGCACGCACACTATAGCCACCAGTGATTTGGGGCTTGTTCAAACGGAGACCCTCCCTATAAGGAGCAATTCCCAACTGCGAACTCGCAGCAGTGTGGCTGAGTTGGCTAAGGCGCTGGCCCGTATTGCTAGGCACCCTTAGGATCGTAGGTTTGATTCCCACCACTGCAAATGTTGCGTTTTTCGCAGGGTATTTGCTCCGACATTCTCATACGAACTTAGGAGGGTGTATCATTATAGGGAAGGGGGCTAATTATAGGGGGGTTAATTATGGGGTTTACGGTATACGTCATGGGGTCCGGGGCACATTGGCAAGGAGGGCCGCCAAATGCTTGGCCGTCGCTGTCTCTACCGTCTGGAGGTTGTGCTGCGAGGCTGATTTTGCAACAACGATTCAAGCTTGCATGTAAATGTAAGGTCTGTGCAATTTCTCTCATCTTTCTGCTATTTTACATCTGCATCAACGCTGTCTGACGTAGTACGAAAGCGCGCATACGAACGATGCCGTAATTTCTCTAATAGTACCCCGTGTAAGCAAAGGTGAAAACAATATTGTCCCAGGGGGTACAATGGGAGAATGTACGATGGTAGATCAACGCGTACAAGATACGAAAGTGAGTGCGTGCGGCGATTGGATATTGCGAATTGTCATGGGCAAATGGTGTCTTATTATCCTATACCTGGAAAGTCATCATATCGATAGTGACGATAGCGATCCCACCGATTCCAACGACGGTACCGTACGAAAGGCCTGTCCGAATGGCGCAGAGGCGGGGGCGGGGGCGCCACGGCGTCTTCGCTGACTCGGCCGGCGTGCGCGTGCTCGTCGCGGCGGTAGAGCAGGCGGAAGCCGTCGCCGTTGTCGGCTGCCGCGCCGTTCGAGGAGAAGGAGACGCGCAGCGACCGGCCCGCCTCCACGCGCCACGACCGAGCAGCGCCGCCCTCGTCGCCTTTCTGAACGACAAGCGCACGCGCAATTTGCTGACCGCTGCTCTCAGAGCCGAACTCACCCTCTTGCAGTACTCGGCCAGTAGGTGAGACGCAGGAGCGTCCGCTCCCCGTGTAGGCGGCGGCCGCTGTTTCTCGATCCTGAGAGTGTCGGCGCCAAGGCAGCCGGTGTCGTGGGCGCTCGTCGACTCGGCGCCCTCGGCCAGCAGGTCCAGCTGCTTGAGCTCGACCAGCATCCCGTGGCCGGAGGGCACGGTCGCCGTCCAGGACCAGCGCAGGTCCTCGCCCACCATGCGCGAATAGCCTGGACTCTGGATGATGCCAGAGTCGGCAGTCTCCAGCCGGATGTCAGTGGCGTCTGAAACTCGCTCCCTTCTACGGAAGATCATATCCAGGAATGCTTTGAGCCTCGCCTTCTCTGAACATGTAGAAGGTGGCACGGTATTTCGGCAGCTCGTCGGCCTCTGGAGGACTGACGGTGACGACGCGAATCTCACTGCCTGTCGAGAGAAGCACTGGCGGGACGACGCTCCTGCAGTACTTGGCATTGCTGGACGAGCCAGCGTTCTCAGCGTCAAACACCTGACATTGTGCGTGTCGTAAGGGTTAATCGTTCTGGATTTATTCACCTAGGTAATTGTAGCGTGTGTTTGTCGCTGTCACGTTCCATTTACCGCGCATTTACCGGTTCCATTGCATTCCTATTGCCCATTTACCGCGCAAACTGTTGTACAAGCCAATGGTATACCATAAGTCCGCCGCTGCATCAAGAACAGAAATTGACTAAAAGAACCTGCAGATAGTATCCACGGTTGCAGGCGAAACTGTCGGCTGTCTCTGGGAAGCGGACGTCATGAAAGGCGATGGCGACTCGCCAGTCGTCCGGCGCCTTGATGCGCGTCCTGCACTCGCCCCGCACCGACGGCGCGTCCAGGCCGCCCGACCGCCTCGCCTCCGTTGTCAACTCGATCGTGTCGTTGCAGCCTAAGCCCCAGCAGTGTGCCGAGTGTAAACTGGGCGCGCGTCCACTTCACTCACCGTCGTATTGCTGATAAGAGATGGTCGCGAACGCTTCTGTGGTTTGAACTGTGGCCGAGGAAGGGTTGACCTTGAACGTGAGCACGACCTTGTTCTCCAGGGATGTGTACGCGAACGGCTCATGGTTGGCGCAATAGCGCGCCACTCGGGATGGGTGCTAAAAACAGTGGTTGCAGTCTTAGCTGTAAGCGTGCATACGCCACGTCAACATGTCGCTTGTCCCACGAAAGGCATCTCTCTAATCTCCATGTAAGACTTTTTGCAGTCGCTGTCTCTGGGGCTGCGGTCCCACTTGAAGTTCTCAAACGACAGCCTCAGACGAGTGCCCGTTCCGTTCGACGCGGCGACTATCTCGCGCCGACAGACGCTGAACGAGAAGACGCAGAGGCGCATGTTGGTTGACTCGTCGCACTCTAGTGACGAAACAAGCAGAGAATTACACTTCCGTCCCTGACAATGTCTTGAAGTCCATGTCTTTGCTGATCGCTTCGTCGCGAGCCTCCCATCGCTCGGAACAGGGCGCTGAAGAATACGCGCTGTCATTCGATCGTTGCTTCTAATGGCACTCGCATTGCGCGATCGGAAGCGTGCGTACTACCATACACGCGTACCGTCGACGGCCTTGTAGGTGAGGTTGAAGCCGAGCGGCTTCGCCGTGTTGTGGTCCGACTCGAAGTAGACGGTGAGGAGGGCGCCGCTGCCGCGGTAGTGGAAGGAGCCGCAGCGGCCGCACTTGCGCAGGGCTCGGCCCTCGTTGAAGTAGCCATCGTGTATCTGAGAGTCGGTCGGTCGCAGTTGTATACATACATAGTTCTTCTGTGCGATTTGATGCCTAACTAATGCAAGCAATGCAAGCGTGCAAGCAATGACTTCACCTCGAGAAAGTCATAGCAGGAATTGGCGCCGGCGTTTCGCTCGCTGGCGCAGTCGGTGACGTCGACGTCGACGACCTTGCCCTGGGGCGCTCGGAGGTGCCACTCGCAGCGCAGAAAGTGCAGGTACTTGCGGGTCGCGTTGTCCAGTGGTGGGGTGAACCACTGGCCGGTGTCTGTAACCTCCAAATCTCCTCCGCAGCCTGCCGGAGCGCCTAAAATGGATGCTTATTGGCTGGTATGGAATTGAGGTAAAAAATCCCCTGTGTTCGAATGAACAAATGTTTCAGTGAATGTTCAACAGACCAAATGAAATGATAAGTTACACGCACGTAAGACGTAAATTACACTTCAACGCTTGCGCAGCACCCTCCGGACGAGTTTTTGTTCGCGTACGTACGACCCTTTGATTTGGCAGAGACAAACTTTAATCAGTGTGTCAAATGTCAAAGTGAAATACCAAGGTGCGGCGTGGCGACCGCTCGAAATCCGCCGTGGGCGCGCTGGCCGTCGGTGCGCAGGGAGACGGTGACCTCCTCGCTGTCGGACGCAAAGATGCGCCGCGGCGTCGAGTAACCACAGAGTGTCGCGATTGTCGAGCCATTGACCATGGACGGGGGTCCGTTGCGCACTCTCACGTAGTTGGTGGCGCAGTCCCCCTCCATGAGCAGGTTGAACTCGGTGAACCTGCGTGTAGAAGAGTGCAACGCAAGTACATACATGTAGGTAACCTGTACGCTTCACGACCTATGCTCCCCACGACGTTAAAATCTACAGTGAAAAGAGACAAAAAAGTCCGTCCGGTCCATCCGAGACAGGTTTGACACTCATTTGAGACTCAAAGCGTACGTACTTAATGGCGACTCCGTATCCTGGAGGCGCTCGTATGCTCCAAGTGCACTCGACGTGGTGTTTCTCTTTTCGCGGGAAGTGTGGCGACTGGAAAGGCCTCGCGACCGACTGGCGATCGGAATACGAGCGCACCGTGGGCAGACTCAGGTTCAAGAAGCCTCCGCATTCTGAACGGAGGTCAGATGCGCCTCATGCCTGAGGTCTACACGGAGCCGCGTGCTCGCTCTCACCCGACAGCTTGTAGCGAATGCGGAAGCCGCGCCTGTTCGAGCGCGAGCTGTATCGGCCCGTGAGGTGTCGCTGCGCCAGCGCGCTCGAGTAATCGTAGGTGGAGCGGAACTCTACGGCCGCCCTCCCGAGCACCGTGAAGACCGTCTGGTCGGTGGGCCGATCGCGGGGCCCGCAGAAGCGGCGCACCACCCGGCCCCGGTACACGTCCCGGATGAGCAGGTAGTCGGTGTGGCACTGCGCCGACCTTGCGTGGTATCCTGCAACCGAGCCTTTGGATCATGCGATCTGATAGATTTTGATGGGTCCAAGCGATGCGTGTGTGCACGTAGGGATGAGCATGGGCCTGAAGATCTCGGCCCAGCCCGGCCCACCAGATAGTCCGGCCCATCCCGGCCCAGCCCACGCGTCAAAAACCAGGCCCAGGCCCGGCCCGGCCCATCCAACTGCTCAAATTCCAGGCCCGGCCCGGCCCGGCCCATCCCAAGAAATAAGTACAGTGGTGCACTAAAATAAGTTGTACATGTACGTACGCCAGTTCGCGTTTTTTCACTACACATACACAGAGAATGGCGCTTCTGGCTTTACAGCTTCCAACCATTTTTTGGCCTCAAGATTGACCGTGTTTGTCAATTGAAGTTGGCCGCTCACAAAGGGTTTGTTGAGAAAAAAATGGCGCTGCCCATGTCTGATGTATTATCTATCGTCGCCAAGCCAGTGATGTAGAGGCGGCGCCTGGAGGGCGCCGAGCTGGCAGTCGTCACGAGCGCCTTGCTCGCGATGGACGTGAGGCTGGGCTAGCGCCAGATGCTCATGCCTTTTAGTACTACGTCGTCGTCGTCGCTTCACGTCTGTTGTCTGCTCGTCTGTGCCTCACGGTCTAAGGGCCGTGACGACAACGAAAACGGCAACGGCGACGACGACGGCAACGTCGCGACCAACGCGCTAGATTAACAGTGAGACGACGCCGTCACGACGAACTTTTAGGCGCACTCGCGTCCTTAATGCCTCCTTTCTGCTGATAGTCGCCGTTACTTACAATATGCATAACATACAATGTAGATTCCTATGTTTCAGCCAGGAACGTCCGGCCCGGCCCGGCCCGGCCCACACCCCCAAAACGCAGGCCCGGCCCGGCCCGGCCCACAGGATGGGCCTGGGATTCCGGCCCAGCCCGGCCCATGGGCCGGGCTGGGCCGGGCCGGGCCGGGCCGGCCCAGCCCATGCTCATCCCTAGTGCACGCACTGCACATCTGCACACTGACATGCGGCGATGTTGCTGGTAATGTACAGCGTGGTGTGCAGCGTTGTGACCATTCACATGTATTGTTTGCAGTACCTGACGCTTACCTGATGGTCCAGACCAGCCTCCCAAGTCGAGGTCTTTGATGGTCAGTTCCACATAGCGACGGGTGCCGTTCTCGTCCGGCTCGCCTACCAGTGGCTCGATCTTGTAGACACAAGTGCGGCCAATGTCGTATCCCAATGGATAGTGAGGTGACGTCACAACGCCCTCAGTGGCATTGAAGAAGCCACCGCACTCTGAATTTGAAATCAAGGTGAAGCTGAGTAGAAATAGCTCATTGTTGCTAGGTGCCTAAATTACGAGCCGCATTGCCGTATCTTTCTTACTGATCTCGTAGTTGATGGTGAAACGATTGTCTCCCGCATGCTGCTTCGTCGTGACGTAGACGACTCGAAGGTGGTCGCTGTCAGTGTCGTCGATAGAGCCGTTTTCGATCCTGTTGCCGCAGTAGGGTCCTGCCAATGGTGCCTCGCTGCGCTCACCAGAGTCACCCAGTTTCCGCACCTGAAGTGTGTGATGCTGAGTGCTTGAGAGCAGCGGGCAGAGAGGTTCACACAAAAGCCTATGGAACATTTGTGTATTTCCAAAAAAAATATGACGATTGGACGAGAGGAGAGGTGCGTGTTTTGGCGTGTCGGGGTGAAACTTTTCATGCAAAAATTTTAAACAAAATTTCAATGTGCTGAGCACCACTGCAGGGGGACACTATCGGGGGGATACCATTGGAGAATTAAAGATATAGTTATTGTACATGTAGTCAGTCTTTGGTGTGTATCTTCATTTTTTAATTTTACTAGGTCACCGACAGTCATCTCCAACCAGTAAAAAGTTCCTATTGGCAGTGCAGTTGGCGCCACGCTTGTCAATGTCAATGGTGGTGAAGTTGAGAGTGACATGGTGGCCAGGCGAGGCCACGATGTCCCAATGGCACTCGTAGACGTCCTGGCTTCTGGCCATTTGCAAGTTTGGCTGTCTGATGACTCCTTTGGAACCATGCAGCGTTCCACCACAGCCGCTGTCTAAATAGGGGTGATCATGATGATGTACAGCAGAAAGTACTTACAAGTAGTTCATAAATTTTTTGATGGCTTTAAATTAAGAGGGCGTCCATGGCAAAATCGACCACGGATTTAAATAAAAAAATAGATTTCCTTTAAATTGTGCCCAAAAGGTACCCCCATAGGCACTGTGTGGCATGCCACAATTCGTTTCGCTCAAAGCCGTTTTAAGTCTGAAATATAATTTTTTTAAGTTTGCGTCGAAAATTTGGAGCCTTGGACGCGCCCCCATTCTTTGGCCCATTTCTCACGTTTGCTCACCGGAATCGGAGGTTCCCATATGTGCCTACATAGTAGACACCTGCCACTTGGTGGTAGCACGCGCATTCGCCATTACGTCCACCCAGCTGGCGGCAGGCGGAGTGCAAAACGGCGAAGGAAGGCCGAAAATTTGCCTGCGCACGATGGATTTTTGAGCTTTATGTCTCATTCGATAGCGTATGAATGGACCTATCTGGGGTCCAAAATTTATGCCTGGCATTCAATCTGCGCAAGAGTTATGGCCGAAAGACCTCATTTATAGCCATTTTTTCGTGGTTTTTCGCCATTAACTTCCTTAAAATCAGTAGCAGGCTTTCCAATTTACGTCTGTGTTGTGCCTCCATGCGCCCCCTACATGTATCGATACTCGCTGAAAATTGACAATTCTCATGCATTTTTAAAGATTCAGTGCAATTGTGAATTGCAGTTTCACATGCCATCTCACAGGTGTTGCATAGGCAACCTGAGTAATTTAGGACCGTTGAAGAGCAGCAAATACACGCTCACAGACCCTGTTGTACACAGCAAAGCTTGTACGTGTATACACGAATACAGTGACAGACCATGGGGTTCAAGGTAAGGATGCAGTGTTGAGTGGGCATGGTTGTAACAATTGCTCCTTAATACATGGAGTTCACCACTCCACATACGTAAAGGCGGGTCCAAAGCATGTAACAGCACTGTGGCAAGGCAAGGCCTGTGCAATTAACGAACATTTAAGAAATAGTTGTTTCAATTGGAATTTTTGTCGAAAAAAAAAACGTTGTCGAATTCGTCCAAAAATGTTTGGTGTGTCAAACCATATAAACCTACTCAGTGGCAGATGAGAGAATGCTTCCACATCACAAAAGGTCTCTGAAAAAAACTAATACAACAACTTTTGGGAAATACTGCATAATTTAAAAATTTAATTCAAACATTTTGGTTAAGGCACTGAACCGAATACCCTAGGCAACCTCCCTGAGGGTCGGGCATTCGATTCTCACTACTGCACAAGTTTTGCGATTATTTTTCGCTGGGATAGTGCTCCAACATTCTCAAAAAGAGAGTGTCTTTTAACCAAGCTTGACTGCGGCACGTCCAAACTCAATACAGCGACTACATATAGCGGCTCTTCGTTCAGTGCAAAATACCATTAATTCTCCAATTAGCCATTTGGTACATATAGCTCGATATTTCGTTTGGGTTGTATGCAGGTGGAGGTCAGACAATCATACAAATTGAAGGGTATAACAAATTGACACACAAGGAGGTAGGGAGGGGATTGTTTAATTTATTCTAGGAGGGGCTAGTTCAACTGGAGCTGGGGGGGGCTAATAAAGTGAGAGGCCTTCAGAGTGGGGGGGGGGCTAATTAGAGAGTCTGCGGTATGTACTTGTTGAGCTACAACGTTTGCAATGTTGCTTGATGCTGCTTGTTTGCATGTACATTGCAGAGTGCGCTTTTAGTGTACTTAGAATGTACCATGGAATTTGTCGGCTGCGTGTCGCGTATTTGGATGCTGCCCCAACAACGTACAGCTAAAGGACAATAGTGCACTATGTGTAGATTGTCAGTTTCAGCGCTGACCGCTTCGGAAACGCTGACGCTGGACCGTTAGTTTTGTTCTGGCGTATAATTGTGGCGAGACTCTAAAGTTACAAAAATGTTTAAAAATGCATGAGAATTGTCAACTTTCAGCGAGGCTCGATACATGTAGGGGGGCCATGGAGGCACAACACAGACGTAAATTGGAAAGCCTGCTACTGATTTTAAGGAAGTTAATGGCGAAAAACCACGAAAAAATGGCTATAAATGAGGTCTTTCGGCCATAACTCTTGCGCAGATTGAATGCCAGGCATAAATTTTGGACCCCAGATAGGTCCATTCATACGCTATCGAATGAGACATAAAGCTCAAAAATCCATCGTGCGCAGGCAAATTTTCGGCCTTCCTTCGCCGTTTTGCACTCCGCCTGCCGCCAGCTGGGTGGACGTAATGGCGAATGCGCGTGCTACCACCAAGTGGCAGGTGTCTACTATGTAGGCACATATGGGAACCTCCGATTCCGGTGAGCAAACGTGAGAAATGGGCCAAAGAATGGGGGCACGTCCAAGGCTCCAAATTTTCGACGCAAACTTAAAAAAATTACATTTCAGACTTAAAACGGCTTTGAGCGAAACGAATTGTGGCATGCCACACAGTGCCTATGGGGGTACCTTTTGGGCACAATTTAAAGGAAATCTATTTTTTTATTTAAATCCGTGGTCGATTTTGCCATGGACGCCCTCTTAAATTAAAGTATCTCGGTGGGCTATCAATGGAATTGGCTTCAGATCCATCAGTGATTGTCATTGTGGTTGACTGATTGAGTGATTGCATTAGTGAAGTGACTTCTATGCACTATGCGCTGTTTAGTCACTGACAAATACGCAGTTCAAGCAACTACATAGGCAGTGTAGTGCGATACATGTTCTTCAGTCCTCTAGAGAATACCAAGGCATAGCTATTCATAACTTGCAAGCCAGAAATTGGTTGGTATTGATAACAGACCGTTATAGAGAATGAACTGCGACCAGGTTCAATGTACATGAGGCAGCATGCATGAGCATGTACATGAGGCATCTTAGGTGCTACGTATGCCTTACCACTGTCCCGTATCTCGTAGTCAATGAGAAACTTGATGGTGTAAGGTTCTTGCAGTCCTTCAGTGTTGCCAGTGGGAATGTTCATGCGAACCATGACCTCGTTGCTGTTGGTGATCACTGGTGCCTTGTTGACTCCATTGACTCCATTGCAAAACTCCCTCAGACGAGGAGAGTCATAGTACGTTCCAGCAAGTATGCTGATGTCGACGTTGGGCATTTCTAGTGAGCGAATTGCCATCTCTGTTGCTTGGCAGGTCATGGGAACCTCCATCTCTCGGATTGTGAACTGAATGGAAAATCAGCTGGGATTATGCAACTACAATGCTTAGTCGGTAGGGTGGATGCATACATGTAACGGGGGGGGGGGGGGTTGGGGAGGGGGTTGCCCACCCCCAGGTCAAAAGTTGCCCCTCCCCCAGCCCCCCCCCCCCAACCCTCCACCTCCCAGAATTTTTCGAAAGTTTTCCAACTTGTCTACAACTGTAAAAAGTAGTGTATTTTTCGTCCTTTTCAGTGTTTTTGCCCTAAAATAGCTAAATAACGCTATTTATAGCCTATTTTAACCTATTTTTGACCAAAAAGTGCCTATTTAGACACTATTTAGGTACACTATTTTACCCTCTAACGCCCCCTCCCTCTTCAAATCTGCGTGCCCCCCCCCCCACGCACCCCAGAATGGTCGCCGACCCTCCCCCCCACTTCAAAAACCCGGTTACATGTTTGGGTTGATGGATACACAACTGGCCAGTTACAGCCCACATAGTGTTGAGCAATCTCACACCATCAACAGCGGTCACTGAATGCTACACAGTGTGTAGGTCTATGCTACGTACCTTGATGACCTGCCCAGGCTTAGCCGTGATGCTCCACAGACACGCTCGAAACGCAGCGTAGCCACTGTCAGGATATGATGGACTTTTGATGGTTCCACTCGCGTCAGTCAGAACACCACCACAGTCTAAATTAGTGCAGTCAGTATGGTCAGAGATGTGTGTTTGGTTGGTGAAAGGAAGTTTTCAAGTCATACCCTTATTTTTAGATGCCATAAAAACAAAAGCAGAACAAAAGGTTACCTTCTGTGACATTTGCAGAACAATTCATATGAGATACCGAAATGTTGAAAGATGGTCAGTTATTGAAGGGTTTGTGGATTGGCGACATTTTTATAGGTACCTAGGTCAGTTTACTAAGCTCTACACACCGGTAATTTCAGTCACATGTACCTACCTAATAGCTTTTGGGGTGCAAACTGTTAACTTCATTGGTTACGATGTGCATCCTAGTAGAAACCAGGGGAGATGCGGTTAGGGATGCCATTTACTGCAGATTCACCGCAGCTCGGAGAGTGAGTGCAGTGTCCTGATTGAGCAGTATCTCACCATGAAACAGAATGTCCATGTTAAAGCCGAAGTTGTAGTCAGCTGGGTACTGAGCGCGACGCCTGATGATCCGACTGACCCAGGAGGCATTGAAGTAGTAGCGGAGGTGCAGTCGATTGCTGAGAACGACTATTGGGTCAGGATCGTTGATCAATCGAACTTCGTCGAAATTTGCCCCCTTCAGTACACGTTTGCTCGTTCCGTTGCAGAGGCGGATCGTCCCAGGAAACAGTGGGTCGTTCTCAGCTGAACAACACGATTCTGCAGTGCAGCGCGGATAAACGCGAAATGTACATAGTAAGAAATGTACATAGTACATAGTACAGCAGCCACCATGTAGGACATGCATTAATTAATGCATTCTTTCTTTTGGTGATTAGGTAAATGGTATTTTTAGGTTACCTTCAAGCAGCACGACATCGGTTTGGTGCTGACATCCTGCTTGAGAGCCTACACCCACATGAAAGTCTGTGAATCGAATCGTGGTGGTCACATTGGCCCTTGGCTTCTCAATGATGTAGTGACACTCCCCAGAGCCAAATAGTCGAGACTCTGTCATGTTTCCAGCTGTGACCTTTATGTGTGCGTCTCTCTGGATCAAGTAAGAACAGGCCTCACCACGAAATCTGCCGAGGAGATATACCATGCGTATGTACTCGTTCATGTGGAGTGGACAGCTAATAGGTATACAAGTTATACTGTGCATGTAACGGTACATGTCAGGTGCAGTTGAAAGTTGTACCCAGCAGCCACACTGAGAATGCCAGTTCACTGTACAAGGTACACACATTCTGAGGTGTACAACCAAATGAATGGCTCACTCGTAATCAATTTGGAAATCAAGCTTGTACAATGGATTGTCATTAGCAGAGATTGTTAGCTCATCTGCTTTGAAGAACCACTCTTTTCTCAACATATGCTCAACATTTGGTTCTGTGCCACAAATCTGTGAGAGATCGTATGTTGAGGAGTACTCCTTTGGGCCTTGGGACATCTGAAGCAATAGGCAACCATGAGTCTGCCATCACAGGGCCACACATTAACCACATCTTTGTGGACTTAAAAACTTGCAACAATTGCATTCACTGATTGTACAGGTAACGCATGTTTGTTTGCAGTGGTTGTACACAAAAAATCTGAGTTCAAGTCACTGAAGCGGTTATGTAACTCACTCTGAAGTAGTTGTTGCAGTAGTATGTCACGTTGTCCTTGGTGAGTGTATGGAAAGCGGACCGCGGTGTGTCCATGCTAAACTTGTTGACCCTGATGAGAATCCCTTGGCCCAATGGTGCCCTCAGGGACCATATGCAGTACCGGTAGCGTTTGGCACCGGTGTGCTTTACTTCAATGATGCCACTGGGAGCAGTAACCATGCCCCCACAATCTGAAATGTGCTTGTCTTCTAATTCATGAAGAGATGCATGACAAACGCTATGATTAGCCACTTAGAACGATTGTTTCACCTTGGACAGAGGAGGTGGCCAATTCAGTGGGGAGGGGGGGAGGGGCTAATGGCTATGAGGGGAGCTCATAATTTGAAGGTTGATGTGTAGGGAGCTTTGTTGGCACAAAATGCGTGGAGGTGTTCTTGAATGTACATATGCACTATACACATGCTTGCATACCATCTCACACCCACTACCATATGATCACGTACAAGCACATACAGAAACAACATAGGTATGTACCACTACCTACACATGAGCATACACATAATATTCCATAAACACAGGACACGATTGGCCTACAGATGGTGGCTTACCGTAAACCCTATTATTAGCCCCCCAAGGTTTAATTGTTTCGTTCGAGCTCTAGGAGGGTGTATAATTATAGGGGGGGGGGGGTAATTATAGGGGGACTTATAAACTGAAAGTAGCGATGTGTGGGAAGGTTTGTGGGCAAAAAGGCGCGTGGAGGCGATTTTTAAGGGGAACAAGATGCTGCACACACACGTTGGTACACTCTAACACACTCTCACACAGTATCACATGCACATACACGTACATACATACATACACATATGCGACCATACATACACCCAGACATAGAAAATTTTGCCTTTCAGACGATGGTCCATTTAGGGAGGGGGCCCAATTATAGAGGGGGAAGGCTTATCAACTCAAAGTGGTCTTAGGAGGGTGTATAATTATAGGGGGGGGGCTAATTATAGAAGGGGCTAATTATAGGGTTTACGGTATTTAGGAAGAAAGGCTAAGTATGCAGGGGCCAGAGAGATTAATTGCATAAACACGAATTGGGGGCAATTTATAGGGTTAATGGAATGTCAGTTGCACAATAAGCATGTATTGTCTTAAAAAGTTACTCCACTTGGTGGAAGTGTTGACACTGCTGAGGTGTACTTTTGTTGATGCATTGACCCACTAAAACACTTGGAGAGCATTCTCACTTTCCACAGATCCTGTAAAGGACATTTGGAATCCTCTTCGATTGCCATCGAATGTCTTTGAAGTGTAGTCGATCCTGAGCTCCGAAGACAGTGCATGCGCTTTTGCCATACCACTAACCACCTCATGATTATTGCCGCAAATGGTCATGGGAGGAAGATTGCTTTCAGCTAAACGATTTTTGCATGACAATGACCTGCGGCATTTAGCAGGTACTGCATACAATGTGATTACCACATCATCTATAGGTAGTGTGCTTAAATGCAGCAGGAACAGCTAAACAAAATCGGCCCTATGGCCTATAAAGTCTTACACTTGTATTGCTCAAGTATTTTCAGATGGTCATAGCAGCCACGAGGATTCAAATCGAAGTCATCAATTGTGTAGTCGACGAGATAGCGCTGCTCGGCGCGCACAGTCCACTCGCATGTCTCTTTTCTCTTCAAGTTGGGATGGTCGGTAGACGAGATTCGGTTGCCCTCGGAGTAGGCGCCAATGTGGACGAGGCCGCCGCATTTAGCTGAAGTACTGCTGCATTTCCAGTCATAGTAAGCGCATTCGGATTGTTGTTTGACTATCGCTGTGCATAGACCACGCAATATAGAAAAGCCATGCACTTTGCACACTGAGTCACACAGCAAACGTTGCAATTCATGGCGATTAACGAGTGTATGAGTTGATGGTGGTGCACTAACCAAGTGAGTACGTCAGATTCCATCCAGCTGTATTCACGCGGGAGCCAGTAGTGAAGCGGACAAACATGAGGTTTCCTGTCGACCTTTGGGTGGAAGGAATTGTTGATCCACACAGTTTGCCAATCAATGGAGCTCTGTGGCTTCCACCATCGTGAATCTCAAGGCGATCGGAGTAGCAGTGCCCAGGGCGATAGCCTGCTTAAATGGAGAAAACAAACGTGGTAATATCAGACACTTGCCATACGGGCATTGCATACTGCTCTTAACACCACTTGTAAAAGAGTACACAGTACGCTTGGACCCTAGCTGCAGTGTTTAAAACATGCAGTGCATGCACGCATGCAGTACGCACCTTCCACGTGGAACGAGTCAAAGTCGAGTTGAATTCGATGACCTGGTGGTGCCCTAGAACAGCAATAAACTGACTCTTGAGTCTGAGATTGACTTCATTGAGGAGCCCTTGTTAGTCACAAAATTCCTGCAGCACAGGTTTCCAAACATCGTGCCCCCAGGTCGCCCCCCACCCCCATCACAACGAATTTTCAATTTTCCCTCTCTCAGAACACTCATTCCAGCCAATGCTGTTGAGAAATGTGATGCGTGTGCCCATGACGCAGTCGCAGAAGCAGCTCAATGGGTTTTTATGTTGAGGCCTGTCAGCGTCTGCATTCATCAGTTTAAGTTTACTCGGCTAAATCTAAAGTGCCAAGTCAGAAAGTGACACCACACAAATACTGATTCAGAATTCGAACACTGCGGGACCCTGGCGTAGCTTTTGGTTTGGTCCCCCCCTCCTCACATGATCAGATAAGAGCAGTCGAGGGAGCGCGTCGAGGCGTTGGGAAAGTTGGGCGAAGAGAGCGTCTTGAGCGGCTCTGACTCCGTCAGTCTGAGCCTGTGGCCACTGCACTCATGCACCTACACAGTATACAGAAATTGTGTAGTTTGCCATGCATCGCATATTCATTGCATGTACACAGCACAATACACTCCAGTTTCTACGGTGCATTGGAGTAGCCTATCAACGCATAGAACAAGAATGCACCTTCTCTTTGAGCTTTAGTTTGAATGCAGGTCCACCAGCCGATTCGTTGGATGACTTAAAAATGAGCAGGATGTTGGATGGGAATGGCTTCTCGAATGCTTTTGTTGCAGCTTCTTTGGTGCAGATTAGCTCAGTTAAGTTTTGCTCAGGCACCATTTCACGTAAGGCGCGGGAATAATGTGATCGTTTTGTAATCTAAAAAATGTAATTCTGCACCATAAATAGCGCATACTGTACATTGGTAACTGGACAGATCCACGCTGTCTTTCCACACACACACACACACACACACACACACACACACACACACACACACACACACACACACACACACACACACACACACACACACACACACAGAGGTGTCACAGAGCTGAGTGAAACTGAAAAATTATTGGTGCAAGTGATTAGCAGAAATAGAGAAAATCCTGCTCTTAGAGAGGCACTGACTCAAAAACATGCTAAAGTGACTTTTATTGGTTCCCCTGGGCAGCCATTGGAGAAGGTAGCTGGAGCATGCTGGGAGGTAGTAACAATATATTGGAGGGGAAGACACCACCATTGGAGAATTTACGGTATGTACAGACATTTATTTATTTATTTATTTATTTATGTATTTATTTATTTATTCCCAGCAAGCACGTACACGCTGTACATCACGAACAACATGACAACATCGTGACGCGATACAACGAAAAATTATGCGATACATTGTACACATGCCACTGGAGGGCTAGGCTACGCCAAACGAGGGCGATTTCAGAGCCTAACCCTTAAACAACTGTACAGATTTTCTTTGCTGAGTCTGCATTTGAAGGAATGAATTGATGGGGAGGATACCGTACCACCTGAGAGGTTATTCCAGGCTGCGACCACTCGGTTTGGAAAAAAATCTTTTCGGTAGTTGGTATTGTAATGAGGATGGGCGAGTTTGTACATGTACTGTAAATCCTCCAATAGTGTGGCCGGGGCAGTATACTTTTAACCTCGCTCTACCAGGGGGCACTATTGGAATTTTTTTGCGTTTTTTATGCAATTAACAGTTCAACGTACCTGGAATGTCATTCATTTATGGGTGTAGCTGTGCACACACCATTTCTATCACTACTGCTTGATTTGTGTACTTGCATAACGCAAATAGTATGTACGGTATGTTGAGGTATGTGTGTATGTTGACCTTGTCACCTGCAGAGAGTCATTCCCACAATCCATATTGAATGACCCAGGTTGCAACTGCATGATAAGATCCCTTTGTGAGTTTGTAGCAATGAACCACTGGCATGTTGTATTTACACTGTATTGGTCGGTTCCCTTTAATTGTGGAGTTTGGATTAAAATCTCCTTGTCTGGTTGCATTGAGATTGAACCTCCACACACTGCCAACAAAAAACCGTAAGGATTTTCCACACCATAAGAATCGAAATCCAAACCTTTTCTATATGTCATGTTGAAGCCTGTCCGTTGTGTGCTGTTGTCTGACTTGAAGAAGATGTTGACAAAGCTACCATATCCAACAGATCTGCGAGAAGGTGGTCCTCCAGCTTTAACATTTTGGCAATACCTTGAACCTACAATGCACAAAAGCTGTCAATTTGCAAGGTGAGTCGCTCGCTCTCCAAACACTTGCAAATTGTATGTGAATTGTAAGAAGAAGATTAGACAGCAAATCGTAAGCGATTGCATGGAGCAAATGAGACATGGTTTTATTTGGCATCACAGCTTTAAGAATAGCGAAAACAGAAATTGCATAAGGCAGCTGGAGAGCTGAATATAACTGTAGCCCAGCACTCATTCTTCAGTGGTTGCTACTGCAAAGTACATGAAGCATGCACATACATGAGTTCGACATCAATAGGTGGACTGGATGGCATGCTGAACAGCTAGCGCTCTCGACAGGTTGACTGGATGGGGGCGGGCGGGGGGGGGGGGCGAAGGCCGTTTCGGGCGTCTAGTTATTATAAATGGCTAGCTTGTTGGAGCAATGACTCAAGTTAAAACACAAAATTGTGTTAAGGGAGGATCTGAACCTGCAACCCTCCGATGACTGTGCCTCACTTTCCATGTATTGCCTTATGCAACTCGCCACATTTCTGCTGCAAGGACAGAGGGTACAAGTGGAATATTTCTTACCATAAAGGCCTTGTCCATCATCCCTGGTGTTGATCATGACATAGTCCAGCATGCAACTGATATGAGGTTCTAAGTCTACATCTGTAAACTCAATGACAATCTTTGAATCCATATCTCTCGGAATTCTCCATCGGCAGTTTCTGTTGGGCTCGTAGCTGTTGGGATATCCCGGGGAGGTTAGGGTTTGTGGCTCATCCAGTGCAATCAGATTTCCTCCGCAGTTGAAGTCTAAGACACCACACGTGGACACAGTGCATGTGCATAATTTCTTTTGAAGGAAGAGAGAGGGCGCGACCAGTAATTATCATTGTGAGAGAGCAAGACAAGCGGACAGGATCGCGAAAATTCACTTTATTTGCGACGTTTCGGCCGCTACACGACAGCAGGCCTTTCTCAAGCGATTACTAAGACACAGAGGAGCACTGACAGCGGATGCGAGCGGACGCGCTGTCACAGCGGGGGGGGGGCAGAGAGGGGGGGGGGCGCCGACTAGTTTTTTAGCAGCGATGTACAAAGTACATTGTACACACAATGTAGCGAACTGGTCAGCGGCGGGGGGAGCTGGTCAGGAATGTGTTTCACGATGGGTCCAGTTGGAAGCTGCGGTTGCCCTCCATCTCGCCCGCTGGGTCGCGCGCGATGGCGACCGTCTCTTTGACGAGGCGGCGCGCGAGGTGCGGTTCGCGCATGACCGCCTCAGCAGAGTCCAAGGCGATCTAAAGTCTGTGTCAAATGCTGGTGAACTGGAGGTTTTTTGGGAAACTCTCGACCGTGCTTGAGAATTAATTAAGAACATACTATATTAAGGAAAAATTTGCAGGCAGCTGCAAAAAAGGAGAATATGTGACTTTCCCCAGACTGAACTACAGAAACAACAATGGTAGAACATTGCAGTCAAGTCCACTTTGAAAAATGATTGTATAAGAGCATTGCAGTGATGTGGAGTCCACTTTGAAAAACGATTGTATAAGAGCATTCAACGATAGGAACCATCGATTTGCCTATCACATATTCGGCGTTTTTACCGCTCGCTGCATAATGACAGACTGCACAAAGTACAGTGGTGTGGGACTTACGCATAACAGAGATATCCATAGTGCATATCCACAGAAATGCACACCCTCACATGCTCGCGCGTGCATGGACGCATGCACGTATGTACCTGTATGCACAAACGCGTGCACGCACGCACGCGCGCCCACAGACACGGAAATACATATGACGATTGAACGAATCGATAATTTTGAATCTACCATACTTATGGTATCTCCTAATTGTTCTGTTCTGCAAACACGTGTGCAGTCGGGATCGCTGTATGGACAGTATCACACTGCTAGAAGTTCGTTGCGCTAACGCCATCTGTAATCTGGAGCAATGATGACACAAGAAAGTACACTGAAAGGGCATCACTTGATCTAGTGGCTCCATCAAGAATCGATCCCAGAACCATGTGCGCAAGAGGCCGATTCTCTACCATTAGGCCATACGCTGCCCCAGAGAGTGTATGTACTATGTACACAACAGGCTGTTAAGGTATATAATATGAAGCTGTTCTGCAAACCCAATTTACCATACCATACCAAAAAGTATCATTACTTGGTGCGTGCGAAATAGCTCGCGTTTCTGAAATAAAATAGCTCGCGATAAAAACGCCGAATATGTGACAGGCAAATCGATGGTTCCTATCGTTGAATGCTCTTATACAATCGTTTTTCAAAGTGGACTCCACATCACTGCAATGCTCTTATACAATCATTTTTCAAAGTGGACTTGACTGCAATGTTCTACCATTGTTGTTTCTGTAGTTCAGTCTGGGGAAAGTCACATAGGTAT